>JAQGAZ010000087.1:0-106737 GCA_034692225.1 Polydesmus complanatus
GGGAGGGAAAAATAAATAAAACAATTGACTTTATTTTTAATTAGAAATTCCCATTCATTATTCATTTTTGTTTAGCAATCAATAAATGACACTTCAGTTTTGTGGGGTTTTTTTTACCCTCAGTTTAATTATTTGTCAGCTACTGTATAAACGTAGCCTATATATAGGATATTTCCCCAACTTTTAATGCTTTAATTAAGAAATTCAAAGTACTTCATGGTCTTATTTAAGAGATTGAAAATGATTTATGGACTTATTTAAGAGACTCAAAGTAATATATGGTCTTATTTAAGAGATTAAAAATGATATAATGGTCTCATTAAAGAGATTCAAAGCAAAAGCCGAACTTATTTTTGAGGTTCAAAGCAAGAACTGGTCTTATTTAAGGGATTCAAAGCAAAAATTAGTCTTGTTTAAGGGATTCAAAGATAGAACTAGGTCTTATTTCAAATGTTCAAAACGATAACTAGGTCTTGTGACACTCTGTATGCTATGATTAATTATTAGCCTTATCATTAATCATAAGACCACTTACCTTCACTTGCTTTTCAAAATAAGGTTGTGTTTCCTAACTCCAGCTTGAAGAGGTTTTACGGTATATACTATAACTTTAAAGGTCACTCTTAAGATGGGAAGTGGGTCATTGAAAAATTAATTACTCTGGAGAATACACAATGCATGGAATGTTTACATGGCGAATATTAATTTTGTTTTTGGGTGAGAAATAAATAAAACAATTGACGTTATTCTTAATTAGAAATTCCCATTTATTATTCATTTTTGTTTAGAAATCATTAATGACACTTCAGTTTTGTGGGGTTTTTTTTTCTCTGTTTAATTATTTGTGATCTAATAAACGTAGCCTATATGCAGGACATTTCCCCAAGTTTTAATGCTTTATTTAAGAGATTCAAAGTAATATATAGTCTTATTTAAGGGATTAAAATAATTTATGGACTTATTTAAGAGATTCAAACTTCGAAGTGATATATGGTCTTAGTAAAGAGATTCAAAGTATTATATGGTCTTAGTTAAGAGATGAAAAATAGTTTAATGGTCTCATTAAAGAGATTCAAGGTAAAGCCCAACTTATTTTTGAGGTTAAATAAGACCAGGTCTCGCCTTGGAACCTCTTAAATAAAACCAGTTCTCACTTTAAACTTCTTAAATAAGACCATTTCTCGCCTTGATCCTCTTAATCAAAGTTGGTTCAAACCGAAATAAGTTAAAAAGAATTTTTTCTTTGCCTTTACTGCTTTTTCTTATTGATTTGTGATGTCATTTAAAGCCAATAATTGCTTTAAAATTAAAAAAAAAAGATAAAACATAATTAATAAACTAAATTTATCATTTAATTTAATATAATGCAACTATGCTGAATCATGAAAAACTTAGTTTTAGTTATGAGTCACATTTGTTGTCATATTTTAAAAATAATCCGTTTTCTATGTAAAAAATAATAATAATATTAATGAAAAAAAAAACAAAAATTTATTATTTATGATGTTAAAAACTAAAAATTATTTAGTAAAATAAAAATTTTGCACGCAACTTATTTCCGGTTACAGTGAATCATTGTTGAGCTAGTATATAAATAGTCGACATTTTCAGGTACTAAAAACATAAAAAAAAAGAAACAACTTTGAAGAAATTGTTTAAAGAGAAAAGGAGAAAAAACCACTGCCATGAATTGTGTTTATTTAATTCTGTTTATGGCTCTTCAATGCCAACTTATCTTGAAATTGGGAGCTGTAGAAATGGATAATTTGCAAGTACAGGAAGAAGAAAAGATTATTGAAGGGGATCTGGTAAAAGAAAAACAATTTCCTTGGATGGTAAGTTCTTAAATTAAATTTTTTTTTAATTAAAAAATAAAAAAAAAATTAATATTTTACTTAAAACATTCTTAATTATTAAGAAATCCAAAGCTAAACCTATAACATTATAATAATTATTGTTAAAATGATAAATAATTTTTGTTTTATGGTGAATGTTTAGGCTGCCATTTTTCGTCGGATGTACAACTCAGAAACAAAAAAAGTAAGCCAAAATTTTTTTCATTTTTGTGGAGGAAGCATTATCAATGAGCATTATGTTCTTTCGGCTGCTCATTGCATTTATTCTTACAAGAATGGGTGAGAAAAGTTTCAATTGTGTTTTTTTTTTAATATTAATGTAAATAAATTTTTAGAAAAATTAAACCCATTATTTTGGAGTTAAAAAGTAATTTTTAAGAAAAAAAAAAAACTTTTTTTTTGAATGAAAATTAACTTACTTGTTAGGTAAAGTAAGAAATTTTCTAGGTAACTTAATTTTTCAGGAAAGTAACTTATTAGGAAAAGTAAACAAATCTTTTTTAAAAATAGAAGAAAATTTTTAAGGAAAAGTGGATGACTTTTTTTTTAGGAAAAGTGAGTAATTGTTTAGGAAAAGTTAGTAATTGTTCGGGAAAAATTAATAATTATTAATAAGGTCCAACAAAAAATAAATAAATAAAAACAAAAAATTCCGCACTGTTTTATTTCACCCTAATTCGTGGAAATAAGGATAAAAACAACAGTTGAAAACGATTATTGTGGACGACCTTGTTCTAGTACACGCCACCGCACAAAAACTTTTGAAATGTTTACATAAAAATCCGCCAAAACTTTTCAGTGCATGTACAATACATCTATACGATATATTTATGCCAAAACAAAATAAAAAAAAATGCCAGTTACCTAAGAGACAGGAAAAAAAGATAAATGTGTGGGCAAAAGTTCCCGTATTTCACAAAAACCGACGTTTATCTATTTTTATCATCTTTCATTTGTCACACAGCTGGCAAATGAGTGCCTTTTTTTTCTATACTCAAAAGCTTCCGTGTAACCGAATTTTATATTTGTTTACATAATACTGTACTGTAATTATTATAATAATTGTTCTCGTATCTTTCAGATTAATCGATTAGAACAAAATTATTAAAATTTACTTCAAATTACGGTATTAAATAAAGGTACACTATTATGTGAAATATTGCGAATTTCTTCATTTTCAAAATACAGTAATTACTTAAAAAACGCAAATAATTTTTATCTTTTATCTAGCAAATTTAAGTAAAAAAAAATGTAGAAAATGTAAAAAAAAAATATAACCTTATTTCGAAACAATACAGCTATTGTAATAATTCTACTTAATAAAATGTAATTACAGTATCCGCGCCTTTTTTTTAATTTTGAGTTGAACGTTATTTTTGAAGCGCAGCCAAAACTCTTTTTCTCGTGTTTATTTTAACCAACCATATTTATTTAAATGCGTTAATTGTGAGAACAGTAAACGGTTATCAAATTTCAAAAATTTGTTTCGAGACAACCTAAAAATTATTATTATTATAACATTGATGTCCTATTAATAATAAAAAATATTTTATTTTTAATCTGATCAAAATTCGACTTTCAACTTTAATATTTCCGTTAATTTACAAACTAAAAAAAAAAAAAAAATTCTTATAGTGCTACTTTTTTATGTCCTACTCTTTTCACCCGATTAAGGATACATTACTCGAATGGCCCAATTTTTTTCTCTTAAGAAATTTGAAGCTGTCAAAAACCAGTCTAGAACAATTTCTCCACTTAATTCAATCGATAGAAGATTATCCTTGTTGATTTTAACTCATGCATACGCATCGATACCGTAATCAATTTATTTATCAGTCTGTAATAACACACCGACATTAAATATTTAATAATATCAACGAGGAAATGATAGGAAATATCAAGCAAGTATTACTCACCTAGATAAAAACATATTATTCAAGATCATAGTACAGTAATTATAATATTATACAACAGTTTTTTACATTTTCCGAGACTCATTCTTACTGTACCGTCGCCTACATTACATACATTTACTGCATTCAAATTTTAAACGCAAAATGTTATGCGTTTAAAATTCTGCAAATTTTTTTAAATAATTTTGAAGAAATTGCACTTAATAATTATCTAGAAGTAAACGATGATTGAAAAATAATGATTGGTTTCGAGAGGCTCATAAAGGTTATTTGCGGCTTGGCAAGCTTACTGTTCGTTGATTAGCATTGACTGCTCTTATGACAATTCTTAATTTTGCGTGGAAATTAAAGGTGAAAGTGAAAGAAATGGAAAGCTTCAAAAGCTAAGCGTTAAATAAATATTATATTTTCGAGCGCATCCTGTCAGAACGGACGCTATTAAATTACAGTAATAGAAAAATAATCCCAATAACAAGGAGTTGTTTTGAGGATGATGATCAAATAGCATAAATGAAACCCATTAACTATTTTAGCTTCCGTTGGCTTACCTGCATACACTGTATCATCCAATTCATACTTCGAAGCGAGTTTGGGGAATTCTTTAAACTTTCGGCCACTTAAATTTAACTCGCCCGTTAAATGTGCTTCTTCTAAAATCCGTTCCAAAGAGCGCGTTAAATGTGTATTTCCGCGGCTACTATCCCCGGACATCGTGTACGCCATCTTATCACCTCCATTTGCTGTGCCAAAACATTCTTTCAAATAAATCACTCCGCTAGAGTGCAGCACTCATCTCTTCTCTTCGTTAAAAGAGTACCCATTTATGGTGGCTCAAAAGAGCTAAGCTTAAAAACTTTTAAATCTGTAACTCTCAGGTGCAACTACCTGTATTTCTCTTTTCACATTGCATTTTAAAACGGGGTTTCACTTTCAAATTAAATTTAAGCCCGAATTTCATCTTCAAATTTAAATACAAATTATCAATTAAAATCTCATCTTGGCTCATTCTGGCCAACTTACCCATAACTTGCCTTCAACTTCAGAGACTGCTGCAATGTTACAGAGGGCTTCTTATTAATAATAATTTTCATAAAAAGGTTTATTATTTTGGTAATAAATAATAACTTTAACAAGAATATCTTTGGAGATATTGCAATAGAGATTGAATAACAATAAGATAATATCGCAAAAAAAAACTTATAATTAATAAATTTTATAAATTTTTAATTAAAATAAAATTAATGTCGTCTACCACTTGCTACTTCAATTTGATATTTTTGCAAGATGTCATCTTGCACTGCTCCAGTACACGGGGCATATCTACAATATTCCATAGTATATTCGCCTTTCCCTTGAGTTAAAGATCTCAATTCAGTTGAAAAGCCAAACATGTCATTCAATGGAATCTTGAGAAAACACGAAATTAATGTTATCATAATTAGACATTTTTAGTTAAACATTATCAAAATACCTCGGCAACAACAGCAAACCATCCTTGATTTGTATCAGTTGAGCAAATGACACCGCGTCTTTTAGTAACTTGGCCCATTACCGAACCTTGAAATTCCTCAGGAGCCACCGTCTCCACAGTCATAATTGGCTCTATAAGTTGCCAAACACCAGTTTGATATACTGATATTAAATGTAAAAAGAATTAAAAAAATAATGCAAATTTTTTATATAAATATACATGTATGAGCGTTACCTTCTCTTATTGCGGCCTGTGTTGCTAGAATAAATGACAGTTCGTTGGAGTCTACAATGTGATGATCACCTACGAATTATTAGAAAATTACAGTTTAAATAAAAAATATACCGCATTAACATTACTATTATACCATCCATTATCCTAAATTTAACTCCTGCCATTTTATGACCGCTTAATAATCCTTTTTCGGCCATTTGTAAAAATCCTTTCTTGATTGCCGGTATAAATGTCTTAGGAATATTTGGACCTGAAGTTTCATCAATAAATTCCAATTTAGTATTTTTGTGCGGAGGTAAAGGCTGCAAATAAACAAATTTAGATTTACAAACTGAGAAACAACAATAAAATTTATTTTATGTTGGCGTTACCTCCATTATTCCGATCACACGAGCATATTGCCCTGCACCACCGTGTTGTTTTTTATGCAAAAAATCAAATTCACATGGCTTAACTAAACATTCACGAAAAGCAACTTTAGGTTTTCCAAGAATGGTTTCACAATTGTATTCACGGGCCATTCGTTGGGCATAAATATCTAAATGTAGTTCTCCCATACCAGAAGCAACAGTCTAAGAATTAAATTTATAAAAATTACATGTCCAAAAAATATTGACAATGGATTTACAGTAGCTTACCTCTTTATTTTCCTCATCCCAATGAACCCTGAATGTTGGATCTTCCTTCGTAAATCGACCAACAGCTTTAGCGAAATTATCTTGATCTTTGTTATTCTTAGGTTTCAGAGACATACTAATAACCGGATCAGGGACATACATCGACTCCTATGTTAAAATTATAATAAAAAAATTAGACTCTTAAAATTGCCTATTAAAAAGAAAAAAAAAAGAATACCAAAGTAACATTTGATCTAGCATTTGTCGTAAAAGTATCTCCACTAGCACAATCAATTCCAAAGAAAGCGCATATATCTCCAGCATAAACTTCTTCTACGTCTTCCATATTGTTAGCGTGCATTCGCGCAATTCGAGTAACACGAACTTTTTTGTTCGTTCTTGTGTTTTGTATAGTAGTTCCTTTTTTAAGAAATCCTTGGTAGATTCTCATATATGTAAGTTGTCCAAATTTACCAGCCTTTAATTTACAATCAAAAAAAAATATATAATTAAATTAACCTATTACCGGTAGTTAAATTTTACCCTACCTCCAGTTTAAAAGCCAACCCTACAAAAAGCTCCGATCCATCGCGTTTAGGACTTAAAATAAATTTTTGACTTTCTTTGCTAAAAATAACAAAAAAAATAATAGAAGAAATTTTAAGTAGGAAGAATAAAATTTAACAATACCCTTCAACTTCTATAAAAGCATAATTCACAACTTCAGCTGGATTAGGAAGATAATCGATAACTCCATCTAATAGAGGCTGAACACCTTTATTTTTAAGAGCGGAACCAACAAGAACGGGAGTAAATGCCCTTTTAAGGCTAGCTCTTCGTATACCTGCCTAAACATTATATTAAAATATATTACTCCGTATATCATAAGATACAATATAATAATTATCCTGAAATACTTTTAATTCAGCCTCAGTCGGTTGTTTTTCATTTAGATACATTTCTCCTAAAACTTCGTCAGCATTTGACACATATTCTATAAAATAATATACAGTATTCATATATTTTAATTTTAAATTATTACATTTTTTTTATAACTTTAATAGAAATTATACCAATAAGTTCCTGCCTTCGTTTCTCCACTTCATCCTTTAAATAACTTGGAATTTCCTCTAACGAAATCGTGCTCCCAAAATCACCTTTAAAATAAATAGCTTGACGACTAATAAGATCTACTATTCCTTCGAGTTCATTTTCAATTCCAATAGGTATCTGTAACATTGCAGCATTGTGTAATAATTTCGTTCGCAACTGTTCCAGTACACGGTATGGATTGGCGCCTTTTCGGTCTAATTTATTAACAAAAGCTATACACGGGACATTGTAACGCTTCATTTGCCTATTCACTGTTAAAGTTTGACTTTGAACACCACCCACGCCACACAGAACCAATATCGCTCCGTCCAGAACTCGTAACGCTCGCTCCACTTCTACAGTAAAATCCACGTGACCTTTCAATAAAGTAAAATACAATTTTAAAAAACAATATTTTTGACATAAATCTAATAAAACAAATACCTGGAGTATCAATAATATTAATGTTACAATTTTGCCAATTCGTATAAGTGGCAGCAGATTGAATAGTAATTCCGCGTTGTCTTTCTAATTCCATAAAATCCATGGTAGCTCCTACTTGGTCCTTGCCTTTCACCTTCACAAATTAAACGCATGATATCATACGTAAAAAACTAAATGTTTAAATCTAATACTTCGTGAATTGAGTGTATTCTTCCGGTATAAAAAAGAATTCTTTCCGTGACAGTTGTTTTGCCAGAATCTATATGCGCAGAAATTCCAATGTTCCTAATTTCTTCTACATTTTTGTGTACCTAATTTTATCAAAAATATCCTTATAAATCAGAAAATACAAATACACTTATTCAAATTTAATACTTACCAATTTACTAGGTAATACAGAGGCGTATCTACAATTAATATACTAAAATTTAAAACAAAACAGACGTGAAATAATTAATCGAAAAGGAAAGTAGCATAATAATGTTGCAGATAACTTACATTGTGATTTGCTTTTAATGCAAAATGTCTTTGAAGTATACCTCGTCGAAAACAATACGTCAGTTTCATTTTTTTTTAAAATAATATAAATTTTGATCAAAATAAATGTAATATTGGTCTTTTCGACCACGATGAGAATCTTACCGCTTCAGATTTTCCCTAAAAAAGCAACCTCTGCAAAAACGCCAAACGTTTGATATTTGGCAGAAAACCGCAAAACGCAGCGTTGGATAAACGAGAAAACCGCAAAATTCCTCTTTTTGATTCTTGTTATGACAATAGGTTTAACCACAGTACTGGTAAAGTATTTATTTATTTTTTAAATACCGGGAATGATTTTGTCGAATCGAGGCTTGCTTGTTGCACTCGGTTTAACTGGTTTTTTTTTTAATTATTATTAGCGCTGATAGCCTGATGCCATTCGTTGCGACCCCGATCTCATTCATAGTAGGCCTATAGTCTACGAAGTCTGCTCAAAAAACAATCGACTTATTATTTTTTCCGCCCCAATTAAACATTATGGAAAAGAAGGTGTCCTCTACCGGTAGCGGGGAGGTGAAGGGTACCTCATTCCCGGCGCCGAGGGGAACTGAAAACTCCCCCTTCCCTTCTCCCAGCCACCAAGGTACTCCTATATGTAGGCCTATTATAATTTATACATAATTTAACTTGTGGGTGAGAAAATGAATTAAGTATACTGAACATCAAACAAATTAAGGCTAAAATGGTAATAAACAGGCGCACCGAGCTTGGGAAGCGCAAAATTTGTTTGGGAAAAATTAGGTATATTTTTGCTACATTCTACAAAAAATTTACATTGCTACCCTCCTCCTTCCCCCTTCCTCTCCCCCCCCAAAAAAATGGCAAAAAATTAATTTGTGTTAAATTGAGCATTGATAACTAAGCCGGAGAATGGCAGAATAAAGTTATAGTAGAAAATAAAAATTTTTTTAAAGAAATTTGACAAATTAGCACCTTTTTTGAGAAATTACGATGCGTTTTGAAATTAATTTGTTGATACTGAATTTTAAATACCGTAAAATTTAATTTTTTTTTTTACAAATTTAAAAACTAATTACCGGTATCCGTTTGGTGAATAAACAACAATTTAAAATTTTTTTAAAATAAAATATATACAGTATTGTAGGTTATATACAGAATATAAATAATAATAATAAAAAAGTTCAATATAAGAATAGGAATAATACTATCCGGTATAGAAAATAATCAATTACGTTATTAAAACTATTTCATTTTACAAAACTCATTGAAAGCCCAAAAGCAGAGTGTCATTTTAAAACTGACCAATAAAAAAAATTACAGTACATTTACTTAAAATGAGTTAATAATTATTTTGTAAGTACAATTCACTTTCGGCTGCGGATAATTCGACTCGTTTATCCGGCATGGCGTAATAAAGTTTCTTCCAAAACAACTTCTCTCCCCATTTCAAATACGTGTTCGTTTTTAGATACAGCTTCATTTCATCGTCGAGATTTTCAGGAATTTCCCCCACAACGATGACCAATACGCGAGGACATCTATCATGCAACATCTGGACATGCGCTGTTTTGAACTCGAAACGGCACCATCCGCTTTTAACGAAGTTGTTAGTGAGGAGGATGATGGTTCTGCTGGACTTTTGCACTGCCTCTATGATGCTGTCGTTGATGTACGCCCCACCCAGAAAATCTCTTTCGTGGATGCAGAGGTGGTACGGATTTTCAATGCCTTCTAAGCCCGGAAGTAGTTTATAAAACATGAAGTCCTGGTCGTCACTGCTGTAAGAGACAAAGGCGTCGTAGATTTTTCCCTCTGTCTCGTCTTGCACCGAGTTCCGGTTGAAAAAGCGCACTCCGTAACGTGAGTAGATTAAAATTTGCATCTCTTTTCGATAGTAAAAAATTAATACGACGAATATAGTGAGACAAATAATGCAAACCAGAAATGACACCCACACCTGTGGCAAGTAGAAAGCGTTGACTACCACACTTCCGCCCAGATTGTAACACTGGGAGAAATTGAACTTCATAAGGTTTACTTCAGAACCGTTGAGATCGGTGCAGTAGAGCTGGTTCACCGAAGATATCACGTTGGTAAGATTTGGCAAAAAGTCACGAAATTTTTCCACGTAAGTGCAATCGCAACTCCAGGGATTGTCGTGTAAACTAACATTTTCTATGTTTTTTAAGCTGCTCAATTTCCACGTGGGGAAATCTGTTAGTTGATTTCCGCTTAGACTCAGAACTTTGAGCGATTGAAGTTTGGAGAAAATATACTCGCTCAGGTGTTTCAGAACGTTATTCGACAGGTAAAGTTCGGTTAAAGACGTTAACTTGTCAAAAATATTAGTAGGTAAAAGTTGCAAACGATTATTATTCAGGTATAAAATTTCAAGTTTGGGTAAATTATCGAAAGCGTTTTCGTCGATCGTCGTCACATTGGAGTCATTGAGGTATAAACGAATAAGACCAGGAAAATCGATAAACTGATTACGGGAAATGAGTGGGAAATTGTTGCCATCTAACCATAAGATGATCCTAACGTTCGGTGATAGATCTTCGTAATCAATATTTCCAGGAACTTCGGTCATATTGGTTTTCGAGCAATAAAAATGAACTAAAGAAAGGTCGTAATTGGAAAAACATGAACAGCGATCGGGACAACGAAAATAACAAGGTAAATTGTGTAATCCCGGTGAACATTTGCAACGTTTTTTACTTTTAGAATCTGTTTGACATAGAAATTGATCGGGATTCTCTTGTGTAAGTTTAACAGATGGCTTAGCCGATTCTTTCGATTGAAGTTTATTCATCATCGGGTTACACGTCAACTCATTTAAATCCATTACCGACGATGAAAAATTAGAACCGGAAGTATGTAGCAAATCATTCGCGGCTCGCATCCACGCGTTCTCGCACGAACATTCCAGAGGATTTCCGGAAAATCGAAAGTTTAGTTGTTTTGTAAGAACCAACTTTTCACATACTCTGACGAACGAGTTATTTTGCAGATGCAATTGAACCACTTCTAACGGAATTCCTGATGAGTCGCGAAGTTTCAAGTACTCACTATGGTACGTCATAGTTTTAATCCGATTATTTTGAAGGTTTAATTTGCGAACTAAAGGTGGAAGGAGCAATCCTGTTAGGGAAGTCAACGCGTTGTAACTTAAATCCAGATCATAAAGTTGCCATTGCCTTTCTCTAGAAGATTCGCGTTTGATGTTATAAGAGTCGGCGAAACCTTCGTAGTTGAGTTTAGAAATTTGGTTGTGATTAATGCTAATCATTTTGAAATTTGGAGAAAAATCACAAAACGAAAATTCAGTTAAATTGTTGTAATCCAAATGGACATAGGAAATGTGGGCTTTGGAAAACGTTCGGCTGATTAATCGATTTAACCTGTTGTGACTTAATTCCAATTTTAAAAGATATCTTAAACCGTCAAAAGTTCCATTTTCGATGAAACTTATTTTATTATATGATAATTTAATGGTTATTAATCTGCTGTTTTTAGAGAAAATTGTCTTATTTAACGATGACAATAAATTATTACCCGCTTGTAGATCTTTCAAGTTCTGTAAGTTCTTAAGATTTGGCAATTCACTTAATTTATTATTGGTTATAATCAGATCGGACAATCCAGGATTTTTATTAAAAATTTCGTATGGCAAGTCGCACAATTGATTCGAAGATATATCCAGATACATAAGACGTGATAAATTTTGGAACGCGACTGATGAAATGTTAGTCAAACGATTTGAATAAACTTTTAAATATGTTAATTGAGGTATCGGAAATAGTTCGTCATTTAAAGAAGTTAGAAGATTATCCTTAAGATTTAATTTATCCAAGCTGGTCATGCTTTTAAACACGGAAGTCGCGTTTTTTAAGCTATCGATTTGATTGTTGTACAAATATAAAAGTAGAAGATGAGGCAATTGTTCCAAACTAAATATAACTTGCGCAGTTAATTGGTTATGTCCTAATTGTAGTACTTTAAGTTTTCCATTTTCTTTAAACACGTCGAGAGGTAAACTGGTAAGTTTGTTTCTAGTTAAATCAAGCCATTGCAAGTTTTTTAAATTTGAAAACGCCTGACTTTCGATAGTCTCTATTTCACATTTATTGAGATAAAGAATGATCAGCGTTTTCAACTCACTACCGGCAGTCCAATTCCATGTAATCCGAGTGAAATTATTAGATGATAAAATTAACTGCGTAAGGGGAGGATGAATTCTCTTTTCGTCCACACATAGACCTATCTTAGCCATATCGAAAAGTTGATTTGACTTAAGATCCAGAGATTTCAGACTTTTCAAATCGCAGAAATAATTATTTTCTAATTGCTGTGTTTTACCGTTGCTGATAGATAAAAACTTAATAAGTTCTAATTGAATCTTTTTCTTGCCGAGAATCGGGAATAAATACAAACCGGAATTATATTGGCATTTAGTAAATGGTTCGGTCAAATTGCCGCGCAAAACCGCCGCTTCCGTCCGGGAACTACAGTCGTTAGGTTTTGGACACCATATTTTCCACACATGAGATGTCGATGATGATGATGGAGGAAAATAACAAAAGTCATTTACACGAGAAGAAGGTGAATAATCGAAAACACCCGCTGCCTTTTTTATTCCGTCGTAGTATTGGGAATAAACACTTAAAACTAATGAAAAATAAATTAATAAAGGATCTTTAACTAGTTTTAGTGAAGACATTATTTTTGCGCCCTTTATCATGATGTGTTGCCGATGACTTGAAATTTAAATTTTTTAGACACGATGCAAGACATAATTTCACAGGAATCAACGTAAACAAATGACTGATTAATGCTATTTGCATGATTATATTTGTGACGCAAACGACTGGATTTCCTTTCACCGGAAAAACCGGTTTTATTTATGAAGAAGGTTTGCTGGTCTTTGGAAATACATGTACACAACAAAATATAATTATTGGCACCGACTTGAACTTCGCAGAAAAAAATCATAACTTTATTCCGGTATTTTGTAATCAGAAATGTGAAGACCAGTTTCGAAGTTATTAAATATTTATTTTTTAAAATAAATTTTTTATTATTATTACTGTATTTTATTTTAAGAAATCATTTATGTTTCATATAATATTATACAAATTAATTACCGGTATCTATGATATACAGTATTTAAAAATAGCTAGGCTACTTATTTAAAAAATATTCTCACATCTACTGAGTTTATTTTTAATTCTTCAGATAAAAACAAATTTTAACTTTTTAATAAGAAAAATTAATTAAAAATATGTTAACTATTTTTTTTAGTTAAAGAATGAATGAGTCCAATTAAAAAAAAAACAAAGGTAAAATTTATGCCAATATTATTTTATCTTGAACACTCTCCTCACTTCCTCTTCCTCCCTCTATTTTGGAAAGTGTTTTGTTTTTCGCCACCTGTTACCGGTTAATCTTTTAGCAGTTTTTCTTCAGTCGAGTGGGAGTTTTATTTCCCGGCTTAATTTTATTGTTTTTATTTTACAGGAAGTGATATATTTTTTTTACTACCGGTAGCGATAAGCGGCCCAGTGCTCATTTTTCTGCACTGCGAGCTATCATTTTTTCCCCATCGAGCGACTGATTTTAATCTTTGAGCGTTTTTTTTTTATATGCATGTACTTTAAGAACTTTTGACTTTTTTAGTCCACTTGATTTAGGAAAGCTTTTCTAGTGTAGGCCTATCTTTTGTTTTGGATTATTTACTGTTATCAACTTCACACTTGAGTAATAAAATGCAAAAACAGAAACAATTAAAATAGTCTTTTTCTTCTTTTTTTTTTAATAAAATTTAATTTATTAACAATATTCCTAAATTTATTTAAAAGTTCGAACAGGCACTTTTTACAACTAAAAAAATAAAGTTTCTAAATTTAAAAAATAAAAAAAATTACTACTGGTAGTAGATAAACTTTAGCAGCACTATATAAACTTATTCAAAGAATTGGCAAAAATATTCATATCTCACAATAACTTTCACGATTAAATCTGACTGGGAAGCATGTAAAAAATATAATACATCTGAAAAAGATTCTATAAATGAGATTTGCAAATAAAACTTTAACCTAAATTAAAAATTTTTTTTTTTACAAAGAGTGCGAAAAAATAATAAATACCAAATGATGTTAGGTGGGCGGAGGACCCGCTTTATAATGAAGCATTGGATCGAGGGATCGAGCAAAATTGTTGCTGAGGGCACACTGGTAATCTTCCTCGTATAAAGGAATTAAGGCTGCCATACCGAGTAAAAGTAACATCAAAGCTTGAATAGGAAGACTCGCTCGGACAACTCTCCCAAATAGATTGGCGTACCATGGTCGAGGGCTGCAGCCTTCCGTTTCATTTCTTTCTCTAAAAATCATATAAATAAAACGAGAAATATTAACTCAAGATTACAGATTTGCAATTAAAAAGTTCATGTGCTGACAGAAAAATAAATATTTACAATTGTTTGTGCACTGAGCGCTCTCCAATCTGGGAATATGATGGAGAATCGATTGGTAAATACTAGATAAAAATCAACACGAAAAAATAAATAAAAGTTAAGATAAAAAAAATACTGTACAAACATGCAATTGTCTTCGAAACAAGCAAAATTAATTTACAAGTGCGTTTACAAGTGTGTTAATTAAAAATAAATATTTACATACCTTTTTAGATAGGGTAAGTAAAAGTCCCGTGTCGGCATCAACTTCATCTGAACTAACCAACGAAATCCGCTCAGACTATAAAAACAAACGTTAAATTTTAAATAAAAAATAATTTACTTCACGAACTTACAGGTTCAATGTCGCCGTACTCCAGAATTCTATTTAATTTTGTTAGATAAGCGTTGCAAAGTCGTTGTAAAATTTGAATGTGACATATGAGCATTACAATTTCTTCAGCTAATTTTTGTTTCTCTTCAGCCACGTTCGGTGATGTCATTAGTTGATTAATTAAATTTTGAAGAGATACAAGTTTCGAATCACACTGATCCAAGTCATTGTATAATGTCTACAAAACAATTTTTTTGAAATTTAAAATGTTTTAAAATATTCTGTAGATGTAAAGTCAAAATAATTTAATTTTTCAACATACGGAAAAGAAGTTGCGCTTAGATTCCACTTGGTCAAGTTCCATCGTTAAATCAACAGGTTCTTCTTGTCTTATAGACGATTCAACTGATTGCATCCACGAAGATATTTCGCCAAGTGTTTGATGGAAATCTTTGCATGTAAGTAAAGCTGCCTGAAGTTGAAACTGACGTGTTGTCGAATATTGACACACTTTTTCCCATTTTATATTTAAATTCTACAATAACAAAATTTGAGTTTTAAGCTTTTTTTGTGCATGCGTATTATATAAATGTCTTGCCTTTAGTCGATTTTTAAGTTTTTTGACTTCGGTTTTGGTTTCCATGCTTTGCAAAATATTTTTCGAACAAAGGTTAAGAGATGTTACAACAGCTTTATGACAATCAATTTCTATCAACATTTGCTACAAAAACAAACATTTTATTTTAATTGCTCCTATAAAAATTAGTTTTCATAATAATTACCTGATTTTTTTGAACGGCTTCATTTATTTCCGAAAGTGATAATTGCTTTTTTGTATCCTTCACCATGTATAATTTTTCTGCATCAGCCATCCACAGTTGAACATTATTCATATCTTTTTCAAACTGCTGCCACTGTTTATGATATTCTTGCAAACTTTGACCTCTCGTTGAAGCCTCTATTTTTAATTTTTCCCATCGATTTGTTGTAGCTATATTTGCATAAAAAAAAGATAAATGAACTGCTAAATTAAATTCATGTACGGTAACAGAAAAAATAGAAGGTACCGTTGATTTCTTCCGGAAATGGCAATGTAGGAGGCAATCCAGTTTCCTCAAGAAGCAAATTGCTTATGTGATGAACTAGTTCAATACTAGCACGACATTTTGCGATACAAATTTTCTGGAATAATTAATTATAAATTAAAATGAAATTACTGAATATTATCTAAACGTAAAAAAAATCTTACGTGTGTTTCTAGATTATTTTCGAGTGAAGGGCCATAAAATATAGACTGTTGCATTAATTCCTCCAGTAAATCGAGATTTTCCTGGCATTCTTGAAGAGATGTTTCTAAATTCCTCATGTAAGTTTGAATATTAGAAGGCAAAGTTGAAGGGAGAGAAATTAATTCTTTATCTAAATTTTTTTCGGGTTCTTCATCAGTTATCGAAGCCGGAGCTGCTGAAATTTCGGTGTCTGAAGTAATGTCCGTTGTAGTAGATTCGCTTTCCTAAACATACCATTATTAAAAATATGAAATTTGTAAATACCAGTATTTAAGTTTTTCCAAATTCAATTAAAACTAAATATTAACCTCGGAAAATTGCATTTCCTCTTCTTTTAAGTGTAATGTATCAACTTGTATAGCAAGATCTTGCTGATTATTTTCCATCTGTAAACATTTAAAGCTCGACATGAAATATTACGTAAACTTAACACTAAAAATATTTTAAAACCTTTTGATATCTGCTTTGCAATTTGAGATTCCAATGTTTTAACTCTTCATTCATATCTTCAAAGCTATTTAAGTCCGTTAGAGCTTGTTTACCCATTTCAGCACTTAATTCGCAAGAATTCAATTCCTGAATCAATTGACGTATAGGATCAAATTTATCGAGTTCCAAAGACAATTGATGGTCAAACAAAGTCTGTTAAAATAAAAATTATTATTATGCAAATAGGCCTACTTTTCCACTTTATTATATTACTTTGGCATTTGCTTGAAAATCCACGGAGGTTAACTCTTGCTCTTCAAAACTTGACAACATTGTATGAATCTCCATCAATTGCAAAAGAACAGATTTTTTTAATATCTCAAACTGATCCCAAGCAGAAATTATTCTTTTATAGCGCAGCAATAGATTTTGTAAAGAATCAGAAGCAGTGTCGTATCTTTTATTGATTAATTGAATCCTCTTTTTGATGCAGTCATTCTCATCCAATCGATTTTCCAGGGATAATTTATGACCGATACGGTTAATTTTTTTGAGATTTTCAGAATGCAAATGTAGTTCCCTAAATAATGTCTAAATACAGAAATTAATTTTTAGTCATACATACGCAACATAACGTATTATAATATTTATTAATTAATTATACCTCTGCGTTTTCATTCGTCCGGAATGCAACCGTAAGAGACGATTCCAAAGTTGAAGTATTCCAAATTTCAACCTGGTGAACAACGCTTGTAAGCCATGTTTCAAAATTCTCAATTTTGCTTATGAGTCTCAACCATTCTTCACCAGTTTGCTTAATGCTAAAAATTTTCAAAAGCTATTAAAAATAAATTTCTCTTTAATAAATTTAAATTAATAATTACAATAAAATTCTGTTTTGCTCCGCTTCGCAAATTAAATTCCATCTTCTGTTTAAGTTGTTGAGAGCGAGCGTAATAATTGCAGATTCCCCTTGCAAACCTCTAAGAAGGCAATCATCAATAAGCACCTGACACAACCGTTGAATAGAAGCCACATCTTCCTTATGATTTTGAATATCTTCATGCTAGAATAATAAAAAAAAAAAATTAAAAATAGAAACTTGTGAAAAAAAAAAAAACAACTTAATTTGTCTTACATAATCGATTTTCAGTTGTTTTTCAATTTCTTCATTTGTACAATCACTAAACGATATTGGAGTAGATAGCTGTTTTTCAATTTGATTTAACCATTTACATAATATACTCATTTGATGATCTAATTGAGCTAAATCTTCAATTATGTTTTTAACTTTTTGTATTCTGAAAATGTTAAGTGCAGTATAAATACATAATCATTTTTATATGATTTTATTAAGTTTAAAAATTAAATGTAAGCCTACTTTAAGGAACACAGCTCATCAATCTTTTGCCATTCGTCAATTACAATTTGCAATTTAGCATTGATGTTATTTATTTGTTGCTCATCACTACATGGTAATAAGATCTGTGCTAAATCGATTAATTGTTGTTTGTCATTAGCTTTTTGCTGAATTTCTGGCTGATAGATCTTACAATAAAAAATATTCAATATAATTATCGAGAATTAGAACAATTAATTAACTGCATACTTCTTGTAACGTCGTAAAAATGGCTTGAAGAGAATAGTCTCCGTCATTTGCCAACGTAGCATTCATTTCAATCAACCATTTATTAAATTCTTGGAATTTGGTTTCAAAATTCAACCAATTTTTAAGTTTAGTTTCAACAGATTTTCGATGAACTTCCAAAAGGTGCTGTATTTCAAACCACATTTCCTTATTGAGTAACACTCTTTGATGAAGGATTTGCATATCCTCCGGAGAAACGATTTCAATCAGCTGATCATCCTCTTGCAAAAGTTTGTCCAAACAACTGCCAATGTTTTGCATGGTTATCTCATAATTCTAAAAATATGAGAATAATTTAAATAAAATAAAAACACAATTTAATTGTAACATCATTGCTTACTTTATGATCTTCAACAGTTGATAACAAATCGTCATAATTGCTCGGCAACTCTCTGATCACTACATTTCTTAAATCTTTAAGTTGATTTTGAAAGTTGGATACAGACTGCTCGCAATGAATCCATAATTCCCACATTTGCACAAGATGATTTCTCCAAGTCAATAAACTAGCTTCTACATTACAAAAGTGCTGTTGAAGTTGACCGACTTCGCCATGAAGACTAGTTACGATGGTCCAATCGTCGTTACCCCGCTCGCAAAGGCTCTGGGCAGCAGATTGAAGATCATTAAGCAATCCGTTTCCTTTGTTCATTGCAATTAATAAATCCTAAAACATATGTCATAAAAATTATAATATTAATTTTTTTTTTAGCCATTTAACGCTAACCTTTGCCTGTGAAACCACTACTTCAATTCTTTTTACAGGGGCGTGCTTAATCTGCAGTTGAAAACGTTTTCTTTCTATCGTTGTCAGCCATGAAGAAAATCGTTGCAATAGTAAATAATAATTTTTCCAAAATTGAATTTGTTCTTCAATGTTCGTTAAAGAAATCTTTGCATCGTCGAAAACTTGAGTTAATTCCGTCGATGCAAAATCGACTATTGCTTTATCATTTGAAGCCGAAAACCTGGTTAGCATATTTTGTAAACTTAACAAAAGAGAAATATCCGCCTAAAAAATTAAATAATTAGCCTACGCATTATTTAGAAAAACTTAATACAAAATGTTACTTTAAGCTGTCTTTGTTGTTGTAATAAGCACTCGTAGTAAGGCTCGTGTAGTTTGTTCAATAAATTTATTCGGCAGGTGTCCAAAATTGAATGAACTTTGTTCAACGTTGTTTCAATTGGCCCCGACGACAGATGCTTAATTAAAAGTTTCTCATAAATTTGAATTGTTTCAAAATAAACTTCCTCCCATTGCAAAATCAATAGTTCTAAATCTTCCAAGCGGTCACTATTTTTATGCGGCGAAAAAGATTGAAGACTTTGCATTGTTACTTCGTTTTCTTTAAATGAATCCAAACGTGACTGTAAATTTTCAAATTTAAATTATTTAAAATATTAATAAACAAAAAATTCTTTCATACTTACTTTTAGCATTGCTAAAACTTTTGGCAATTTACTACTTTCAATTTCTTTAATGTCAGATTGTAATGCAAGTTCCTTGAAAAAAAAAAATGTTATAATAGTTAAATTGAAAAGTTAGAAAAAAATTAATCATTATTTACATTTTTTGTAGCTATTAAATATTCTCGTATTTGAGTGGCATTTTCATCATACTGATGTAGTTCAGCTTCTCGTTTTATTAAAACGTCCTTCTGCTTCTGCCAATCGCTCCTTAGTGCCGCAAATTTCTGATTCAAAAACTCAATTTCTCCTGGTAAATGACTTCGTACGGAATCCGCCAAAACTGTGTTGTTTTCTAAATTCCGACTTAAATTCAGAATATGCTCTACCTTTACCGTTAATTCTTTATAAATATTTTCAAAGTCATTGTTAATTGCAGAAACCGAAACATTTTCTATAGTAAACTGATATTGTTGCAATTGTATCTCCAGCTTTGAAAATGTTTCCGAAATCCATTTATAAGTAATAACATAGTCTTCCCACACGATCAAAATACTTTCATTTATATTTGTTACGCGGTCAGATAAAAAGTCACGTAAATTTATCCATTGCTGACATAATTTTTCAACTTTAGCTTCTTGATCTCGCATTACTTGTGAATGAGCGTGAAGTTCATCTTTACTTTGAATCAGACTGTCCCATTTCTGTTGATTATTCTTAAAATCCTCAAGTAGTTTCATTAGTTTATCACAATTTGACTTGAAAGCAAAAACATTAAGAGAAGGAAGAGTACACTGGTCTACCGTATATTGCGCTGTCAATAAAAATTGCTCCACCGTCATAAAACAACTTTCAAAATTCTCCCATTGTGCTACCCGTATTTTTTGATTAATTTCACAATCAATCATTTTTTCTCCCAAAGTATCGTATCGATTTGTAACGGACTCCAATAAATATTTTGCATGATCCGATAATGTTAAATAGTCCGATTTATCAGACAGAGTCTTTTCGCACAGCGAATCCAATTTCAAAGTCAATGTCTTGTATTCAATTTCTAACTGTTGTAAATTTTCTACTGTCTTCTCAACCGCCAATTTATCTCCTTGTAAAGAATTTTCAACATATAAAAGCTTTTCTTCTGACAATTTCAAACAAGCGCTAAAATCTTCCAGTTTTTCTTCAAATTCCTTCACTTGCGTTACTGCATTATCAATAGAAATCAATTTGGAAGAAAGTAAATTGTTAACATTATGCCATGTCTTATTGACATCCGCCATCCCTTTAACACCTTGAGAATGATCTTCGATATCTTCATCATTTTCACTAGATTCAAAGAGATGAGACATTGTCGAATTGGCTAAATCGAGAATTTTATGCATTGCAAGTAGTTTTGTTTCAAGTTCCTAAAAAACAAAATGTTTTAAATATTTTTTACTGATTAACAAATTCAAAGATATAATTATATTACTTTGCAACAAACTTGAACTGTAAATAGCTGCGGGAAACCGTCGATTTCTTTATGAAACAAGGCATTTATTTCATCTTCAGTTGCATCAATCAGCTGATGAACAGTTGTAACTACGCTTGCAATTCGGCTGCTATCCGAAAAAATTCGTTCTACTAACGAAAGTTTCAAATGTTTCAAATTTTCTTGAATATCATTTATTGCACGTGTTTCATTCAAGCACTTCTGTTGAATCTCACTACCATCAAAACATTCGTTATTTACAAGTTTGTTAATTGTATGTGTTGCTTGTTCAACCAGCGACTCAGAATAATTATCTTTTAATTCTACTACCTGCAAAACATTTACAATTAGAATCTCACTAGAAGTATAATAAAATGAACAAACCATAATATCATTTAGCAACTTCACAGCTGTAGAATTATCGAGATCATCTGCACCTTCGACCTCTACTTTTTTGGTCTGGTCTCGAATTGCTTCCAACCAATGACTCATCTTTTTAACCGCGTCTTCATGCGTCTATTAAATCATGTAAACAAATTTACATTTTAAAAATGGTCTATTTAAATCCGTTTTAAATACTGTAGTTATTTTATATTGAAACTATTTACGCGCCACAACAAAACATTTTATAGAGCGCGGAATCAGGAAAAAGATATCAACAATTTGAACCTTGGACTATAATTACAGTGTATGGAGGCTACGCTTTTGAATGACACATAAAACTTAAAATGACGGAGAATTTAGCCTATGCTCCGGGCAGTACAGTGTGCAACAAGGAAGTATGGATGTATTCTGAGGCTATAATTAATACTGTACATGTAGGCCTACAGTAGTTAGAAATTTTGCGTCATCACTTTCTTTCCCACGCTTTTATTGCTTTTTAATTGGTTGATAGAAACACTAGTACTTTTATTTACAGCTTGCATTTACAAGAATTAAGCTCGTCTATAGCACTTACCGAAAGAAAAAAATAAAGTTGTGCAAATAAATCATTATAAATAAATGATAGTTTGACAAACATCTACCCCGATCGTGTCAGCTGATATGGCACGTGCGATGCTAACTTATAGGCCTACGTAACTACAGTACAGTCAGTACCATAACACCGGTAGGCCTAGTAATAAAATTTCAGCTGCGATCGTCGGCTGCCGGGACGTTTATAAAAAAAAAACAAGGCTCAATTTCTCCAGACCAGTAAAGAACAAAATGAAGGCCTCGCAAATGACGAAATTTCGCGCCCTAAATCATATTATCCAACGCCTCAATTTTAGCCCCTCCCCCCACTTTCCTCAAATATGATGTCACAAAACTCTGCCTTCTAAGCAAGGAGCGAAAAAGATTCCATTTAAGTAAATTAAATACTGTACAGTATTTACCTTTAAATCGTTTAGTAGACTTTTAAACAAAAGCGATTTTCTGGAAAATTCTTGATTCACAATTCGCCAGTTGCGTTCAACATCAACCCGTCTATTTTTGAGGTTTTGACACACTACAATCTTCAAAAATGAGTCAATTTTCTGCACAGTATTTTCGATATTAATTTTATGTTCTTCAAACTCAGTTTCCAATTTCTGTTTTTGATAAATCAAAAAACAAGTAAATAAATGAGAAAATCTTTTAAAAACAATTATTGCTTACTTTTAAAGAAATAAAATGTGCTTCCAGCAGTTCTTTTGATGTTGCTTGAGGCAATTGCGCAAAGTGTTCTTTAGTTTCCTCCAACCAGTGCTCTTCACGTTTCAGATTCATCTCAATAATTTCCCAAGAAATAATTAGTTTTTCCATTAAATGGCCGTTTCGTTCAGCATCGTTGAGTAAAATTGAAGCATTAGTTTTTAATTGATTGTGCCATTCAGAATGCAATTGTCGCGTGTGGGCATCTGTGTGCATGAACATTTCATCCAATGATGCGCAACACTGATGAATACTCTCAAAAAACTCCTTAAAATATTAATATCAAATTAAAAACATTATAATAAAATTAATAAATTCTAAATTAAAAAAAAAAAAAATTAAATACCTTGTGCTTTGTTGATTGTTCTTTTAAGTCAAACAAATCAGCAACATCCAATTGTCCATGAAGCTTAACTTCCGCAATATCTAACAGATGGTTAAAATCTTCCAACAATCTTTCATAATGCTCTTGAAAGTTAATACTTCGAATGCAATTTTCTTTTTGCTCAACCATCTAAGGTAAATTATAACAATTATCGGTTTTATATATTAAACTATCAACAAGTTTTACAGCAAGCATAATGATTTTATCTAATTAAAGTGCACCTATTTACCATGCGCGAAATAAGATACAGTATATATAAATGAGATGTGAAAGCGTTAATCAAAAATGACAATTGATGACTTTAAAGATGAGTTAATTATGTTCGAACATAATAATTATATAGTTAATGCCACAAACCTTGGCATTCCTCAGTGCAATCTGTCCAGAGTGACAAAAGGCAAAATACTAAAATAACATACTAATATTTGATAAGATTCTCTTACAATATTTACGTGTTAAAAAACATTAAAATAGCATAAAAACTGTACATTAAGTTTTTAGAAGAAAACATTTCCGTGTTGCATTCACAGTATTACAATTTTTTTTTTAAAAAGTCTTGAAAGTTTAATTATAATAATTATACGAGCATAAAGCAATTTTAAAAGATTCAAAATTTACCTTTTTCTGAATTTCTGTGAGCAATTCCTGAATCTTTTTGATCTTGGGCAATGGTTGCACTCCTGAAAACTGGTTAGAAAATTCGTAAGATGTTGTCATTAGTTTATACAATTGTTCTTCACTAGTCACCAACGTTATTTCAATTAACTAAAAATAAAATTAAAACATTATTTAAAATCATTTTGCTATTAAAATTGACCAAAAAGAACCTCTAATTGCATTAGTTGATCTTGTACGTTAGTGTCACTAGCAAGAATTTCCATTTGTGATTGCAGTGCAAAGGTGTCCAACTCTAAACATCCGATATCTTCTTGAAAATGTTCCCATTTTTTCGTTAACTGGCAAGTCTCGTTTTTAAATGAATTAAAATGTCTTTTAAATTCTTGCAATTGATTTTCAACATTAGTAAGATTAAGCATTTCAAGCGAAGAGAAATTAATTGATCTGAGTTGATTCACAATAGTAATAATCTTTTCCATTTCTATTTCTGTGATCTGTACAATATATATAAAAAAAATAATTAACCTTAAATTAACCAAAAGTTTAATTAAAAAAAAAATATTATAAAAAACCTGAATTTCTTCAAATGTAATTTGTTCAGTCGTGGTAATTCTTGTTTCTATCCAGATTGAAATAATTTCAAGAATTTTTGTGGAATGTTGGACTACCTGCTGTCGATCTGTCGTGTTCGTCAAAGCAACCAATTCATTTTCCAGATCGTCTAATTTTAATTCTACTATGTTAAATGGTTTTTGTCTTCCAAATAAACCCTAAAACGAACATTATTAGAGTAAAATCTATTAACACAATAATTATAATAAATATACCATAATTGTTGGACGTTGTTGAAATTGCGCTCCGAGTTGTAATTTATGCAGAAGATTTGCCGTAGTAATCTCTAAATTGTGGACGACAGTTTCATAAATAGTGTTGTGCATATCCATTTCATTTGAAATTGAATTGCTTGTCTGTGATTCAGAAACTGATGATAAATAGCCACCTTCTGGCAATAGCGCGGACTCCTCAAGAGGAGACTCTTTTTTACTAGCATCATTTCTTTTCAATGCTTTTGCAATTTTGCCAATTGTTTCCGAATCTTTTAAACTTGAATCTCGCATAACAATTACTTCAGTATCTTCTTCCAAATGACTAACATCGCAAGAGAAATTGTCGATTTGAAATTTTTCAACTGAAACATCACCAAGTTCTTTTACACTTTCATTTGAACTAGATTCTTTTAATTTAATTGGCTTATCTGTAACACTAGTATTTGTGGTTGAAATTAACTTTTCTTCTGATTTTTCAACAGACAAAGCATCAAACGAGTAAGAATCAACAATACCGCTGTCGGAAGCAGATTCACTGATCTCGTTTTGAGATGTACTAGTTTTAATAATAGATTCCCCAAAGTTGAAAGAATCAATTTCAGACATTTCTGATTGTACATTTTGTTGGGAATCAGTTAGTGAGCTGTCCTCCAACAAATGTCTGGTCAAAATTAAATTATCAGTTTCAGACAAAGGGCTGCCAGCATCAAACGTTAGCGATTGCCTAAAACCATAATCGGCAAAAGATAGTTTAATGTCATCTTTGATAATATCGTTGTTCTCGGCGCCACCATCAATTTTAATTAGCATTTTTTCTGGCTCTAAACTTTCTTTTGGCTTTTTAATTTCTGCAGTCACGATGTCACTTTGTGATTTAGGGCTTGATGTATCATCCTGGCAAGGGCCAAGCACACTTACTGTAGCTCCAGTAAATTCCTGAACGATTTCTGCTCTTGAAAGATTTAATTTATTATCAGTTTCAATTATTTTTTCTATTGCATCCACCCGAGCTTCCAAGTTGAAAGATTGTTTGCTCTCTAACGCAACAAACGCTTGTTCGTTGTAACTCTGTTGTACAGTTTGAACAACTAATTTACTATTTTCGATTAATAGATTTTCAGCAACATCTTCGTCTGGCTTGTGTAGCACGTTTATTAATTTTTCATCTTCGAGGTGTAAATTGCTTGAGGTAGATGCTTCTGATACAATGTGCGCCGTATCTTCAGTGTCTTTTTCCAACTCAAAATTTACACTGTCTGCATTTGCAATAAATAGATTTTCATTTCCTTTATTCATGGAGGTTGTCAATAAGTCAGGAAATTGATCTAAATTTGATAACATTTCAAACTGTTCAATTAACGGCGTTTCTAAATGTTCAACTAATGGTTCTTTTGAATGCTCAACTGATGGTGTTTCCAAACGTTCAATTGTAGTTTCAAACTGTTCAATTGTCAATGATTCAAAATGTTCACCAACTGATGGCGTTTCCACAAGTTGAACTGACGGTGTCTCCAATTGTTCAACTAATAGTTCTTTTGATTGCTCAAATGATGGTTCTTTTGAATGCTTAACTGATGGTGTTTCCAAATGTTCAATTGTAGTTTCAAACTGTTTAATTGTCGATGATTCAAAATGTTCAACAACTGTTGGCGTTTCCACAGGTTGAACTGATGGTGTCTCCAATTGTTCAACTAATAGTTCTTTTGAATGCTCAACTAATAGTTCTTTTGAATGCTCAACTGATGGTTCTTTTGAATGCTCAACTGATGGTTCTTTTAAATGCTCAACTGATGGTTCTTTTAAATGCTCAACTGATGGTTCTTTTAAATGCTCAACTGATGGTGTTTCCAAACATTCAATTGTAGTTTCAAACTGTTCAATTGTCGATGATTCAAAATGTTCAACAACTGATGGCGTTTCCACATGTTGAACTGACAGTGTCTCCAATTGTTCAGCTAATTGTTCTTTTGAATGCTCAAGAGATGGAGTTTCCAAATGTTCAATTGCAGTTTCAAACTGTTCAATTGGCAATGATTCAAAATGTTCAACAACTGATGGCATTTCCATAGTTTGAACTGACAGTGTCTTTAATTGTTCAACTAATAGTTCTTTTGAATGTTCAACTGATGGTTCTTTTGAATGCTCAACTGATGGTTCTTTTGAATGCTCAACTGATGGTTCTTTTGAATGCTCAACTGATGGTTCTTTTGAATGCTTAACTGATGGTGTTTCCAAATGTTCAATTGTAGTTTCAAACTGTTTGATTGTCGATGATTCAAAATGTTCAACAACTGTTGGCGTTTCCACAGATTGAACTGATGGTGTCTCCAATTGTTCAACTAACAGTTCTTTTGAATGCTCAACTGATGGTTCTTTTGAATGCTTAACTGATGGTGTTTCCAAATGTTCAATTGTAGCTTCAAACTGTTTAATTGTCGATGATTCAAAATGTTCAACAACTGTTGGCGTTTCCACAGGTTGAACTGATGGTGTCTCCAATTGTTCAACTAATAGTTCTTTCGAATGCTCAACTGATGGTTCTTTTGAATGCTCAACTGATGGTTCTTTTAAATGCTCAACTGATGGTGTTCCCAAACTTTCAATTGTAGTTTCAAACTGTTCAATTGTCGATGATTCAAAATGTTCAACAACTGATGGCGTTTCCACAGGTTGAATTGATGGTGTCTCCAATTGTTCAACCAATAGTTCTTTTGAATGCTCAACTGATGGTTCTTTTGAATGCTTAACTGATGGTGTTTTCAAATGTTCAATTGTAGTTTCAAACTGTTCAATTGTCGATGATTCAAAATGTCCAACAACTGATGGCATTTCCATAGTTTGAACTGACAGTGTCTTTAATTGTTCAACTAATAGTTCTTTTGAATGCTTAATTGATGGTTCTTTTAAATGCTCAACTGATGGTTCTTTTGAATGCTCAACTGATAGTTCTTTTGAATGCTCAACTGATGGTGTTTCCAA
This sequence comes from Polydesmus complanatus, assembly GCA_034692225.1. Lineage (NCBI taxonomy): Eukaryota > Metazoa > Arthropoda > Diplopoda > Polydesmida > Polydesmidae > Polydesmus > Polydesmus complanatus. The sequence goes on from JAQGAZ010000087.1 coordinate 27,644, forward strand.
ACGTTCAATTATAGTTTCAAACTGTTCAATTGTCGATGATTCAAAATGTTCAACAACTGATGGCGTTTCCACAGGTTGAACTGATAGTGTCTCCAATTGTTCAATCAATAGTTCTTTTGAATGCTCAATTGTTCTTTCTATTGAATGCTCAACTGATGGTTCTTTTAAATGCTCAACTGATGGTTCTTTTAAATGCTCAACTGATGGTTCTTTTAAATGCTCAACTGATGGTTCTTTTAAATGCTCAACTGATGGTGTTTCCAAACGTTCAATTGTAGTTTCAAACTGTTCAATTGTCGATGATTCAAAATGTTCAACAACTGATGGCGTTTCCACAGGTTGAACTGATGGCGTTTCCACAGGTTGAACTGATGGTGTCTCCAATTGCTCAACTGATGATGTTTGCAAATGTTGAACTGATGGTGTTTTCAAATGTTGGACTGATGGTGTTTTCAAATGTTGAACTGATGGTGTTTCCAAATGTTGAACTGATGGTGTTTCCAAATGTTGAACTGATGGTGTTTCCAAATGTTCAATTGATGTTTCAAAGTGTTCAACTGGTGGTTTTTCCGAATAGTCAATAAATGATATTTCAAACTGGTCAACCGATAGTGTTTTCAAATTGTCAATAAATGGCTCCTTCACATTTTCATCTGAGATCTCCAAATGTTCAACCGAGGGTTTTTCTAAATGTTCAATTGATGATACCTCAAAATATTCAATTGGAGATGTTTGCAAATGTTCAATTGCCGCAGAATCAATATTTTCAACTGATGGTTTTTCTAAATGCTCAGCTGAGAGTTTTTTCAAATGTTCAATTGATGGCTCTTCTAAATGTTCAACTGATGTTTTCAAATGTTCAATTGATGGCTCTTCTAAATAATCAATTGATGGCTCTTCTAAATGTTCAATGGATGGCTCTTCTAAATGTTCAATGGATGGCTCTTCTAAATGTTCAACTGATGTTTCCAAATGTTCAACTGATGTTTCCAAATGTTCAACTGATGTTTCCAAATGTTCAACTGATGTTTCCAAATGCTCAACTGATGTTTCCAAATGTTCAACTGATGTTTCCAAACGTTCAACTGATGTTTCCAAATGTTCAACTGATGTTTCCAAATGTTCAATTGATGGATTTTCTAAATGTTCAACTGATGGTTTTTCTAAATGTACAGCTGAGGGTTTTTTCAAATGTTCAATTGCGGGCTTTTTTAAATGTTCAACTGATGTTTCCAAATGTTTAATTGATATCGCTTTCGAACTTCCCTGCAAATTAAACAATTGTTCCTCTTTTTTATTGCCAAATTTTTCGTTAAATTTGATGTTAATAAGTTTTTTGTCTTGTTTATCTAATTGTTCTAAATCTTCATCGGTAAATGAATCCATTTTTTGAGATGAAACATTTTCATTTAGTTTTCGCCCTTCTTCAACCAATAACGTTGGATCGGTGAGTTTCTTTGGCTTTCGTTTTTTCTTGTTACGTTTAGGTTTTTCAGGTTCTGGCAACTCGCAGATTTCTAATTCTGTTTTTAAAGTATCATCATCACGCGTTTGTAAATCAACATTTAGCACTTCATCTAAATTATTAGCTTTTATTGGCTTTTCTAGGCTATTGACTTTCTTTGCAACCAATTGATCGCCCTTTTGATGGCTTTCAAACATTTGTTCCTTAAACGTTTCATTATTAACTTCGATTGGCAGCTCTTCTTTAGATAAATGTTTCAATTTTTTCTTATGACGTTTAGGAGGTTTTATTGGTTTATTGATTTTCTCTTGTGTTATTGTTTCTAAATCAACTTTTATATTTTCCTCTAAAATTAAATTATGTATTGGTTTTTCAATGCTAGTATCATCCTCTACTGACAAATTTTGGTGACCCTCAAAAACATGCTGCTCAAATGTTTCATAACTAATATCAATAGGTTTCTCGAATTCGTTAGTTATATTTTCCGAATCATCAAATAATAATTCCCGTTGTTTCAATTCCAAATCAAGTATTTCAACTGGTTTTTCCCTATCGTCAAATTCTTCTAAAGCTGGCGGTTCAACTAAATCTACCTCATGCGCATTGGCAGATGACAGTGAAGCACTTGGCTGTGATGCATTGAAAGTTGAGTACGCAAAATCGTCTTTCAAATTTTCGTTAGAAAATCCTGTAGATGGAACGTCATTTATTTCTGTAATTTGAAGATCAAAATCTTGTGATTGAATAGTTGCACTCATTCCAGCATCTTCAATATTTGTAACTTCTTCAATAAACTCGGTAAAACTCGATTCGAAAATTTGTTCACTATCATTCAAGAAATTTTCTTTCATTATCATAAAGTTGTCATTTGTTTCAATTGCTTTTTTGGCTTCGTGCTCATCTTTAGTACAACGTTTAGCATTTTTCTTCTTTTTCTTTTTCCTTTGCTTATTTTTTTCTGCGTCTTCGTCCTTTGTAACTGGTGCATCTTTTGACTTTTCAATCGAAAATTCATTAACGTTATCTATAGGAATTGCTGTGACTTCACGCTTATAAACCGGTTCACTACTGGCGCATATTAAAATAGTTTCTTCCTCAGGTAATGAAGTTTCTTTTAACTCTGACAATTCATCATTTTTTAATTCCTCCACAATTATTTTTTTGGATAGCCCACTGTTGGTTTTTGAAGTAGTATATTCATTTATCAGTTTCGGTATGTCAGTTTCTCCCTCCTCCGTTAACGAAAACTGGTTTAAATCGTCACCTGATCCGATTTCACCCATATTTGCCATGTGTTGAACAAGCATATTTATCGAATCATCAATATCCGCTTTATCATGAATTTCTGAAGGCTCAATATTATCATCACATTTTGCTTTGTAGTTCAACAATGTTACATTTTGTATATTATCGGTTATTAAGCTTGTATTTTCTACTTCTAAATCTGAGTCGCTATCATCAACGAAATGCGAAATCTTAATTAAGGCAGCATTTTCGTCGATGTTATCATTTGTTACCGCAGATTCCGCGCTTTCAAATTCTTCAAAAATATCTTCATTACTATCATCTTCAATATTTGTACTTACAAATTGCAATTGTCCGTAATCATCTACATCGTTGTCTTCTACTTCGTATAAACCATGTAAATGGTCAAAAATTGGATTAATTACAACCGAATTCACTTCATTAAAACTTGGCAAAATTGTTGCGATTTTACTTTCCGCCACTTCACTTTCGCTAACAACCGACTCTTTTGAAATTACTGTTGGCTTGAAAATGGACGGAACAATCGGCTGACAATTTTCACCAACTGAAGAAGTTGCATCCAAATCTTTTAAATCAAGTTCGTAAGCTTCTTCTTCAACAAAAGTTTTAATCCCGATTAATTCAACACGCGAATTTGTGGTATCATTACTATCGTCTCGAGATTGAGAAATATCTTCAATTTGTAAAGCACCGTCATCAGGAACGACTTCGGAAATTTCATAATTACAAGAAATATTCGAAGTGTCATCCTCTGATAACACATCTGCAAAATGAACTTTGCGATTTTTCTTTCGTTTTTTGCTTTTTGTTGATTTTTTAATTGCACTTGTTAATTTTGTATCATTAACGGAATCACTCGAAAAATGTGGGTCTAAATTTTGAGTTTCTGGTTTTGATTGAACATCGCTTTTTAATGGTTTTTGTTTTTTAGATTTTTTGTCTTTTGTTGTTTTCTTTACTTCTAATAATAATTTTTGATCGTCGGCTAACATCTGAGGATTTGGTTCATTATTACAATTTGTTACATCTTCTCGAATTTGACTGCATGTTTCTTCGGATGCGGTTTTCATTACATTTTCTTCCGTAGCAAAAATTTGATCTCTTGCATTAACTTCAGTTGCAATATCGTGGTCATCTTCAGTGATTAAATTTGCTGCAGATATTTCATCGTCATTGCTAAAAGTTTGTGGATTTGAATCGGCTTTAAGGTCTTTGATATTTAAATCTTCTGGAACAAATTCTGTTGTAATATTTAACACCCCGCTACTTTCTTCAATGTTTATATTATTTTGAATTTTTTTGCCTTTTTTCTTCTTTTTCTTTTTATCTTTTTTAGTCACTGTCCGTTTAGCTTCTATTAACTGATCATGTAATTCAGCGTCGTGGTGCATTGTTTCGTGAACTTCCCCAATATCTGATGTTGAAATACAACTCATGTCAACATCTAAATGTATTCCTGAATCTGGCGTATAAACTTCCATATCTGAAGAACGGGAATCCAACTGCACCGCAATGTTTTCTTTAAAGTTTTCATCGTTTAATTGAGGAATTAAATGTCGTGATTCAAATTGTAAATGCGAAGGTTGTAATTGAGAATCTATTTGATCTTCTAATGAATCAGACCCGCTTTCTAATTCTTGAGGTGACATATCCATTTCAATAAAGCTGCTGTTTTGCGATTCAATTTGATTTTGTATTTCCATTTCGCGAGATACAATAACCAAATTATCATGGATACCAAATTCTTGAACATTTAAATCACTTTTTAGCACGGCCGATTTAAGATCTTCACCTGCTTCAGGTAATTTTTGAAAAACGTCTGATTTAAGTTGACCCTCGTCTACATAAAAATCTTTATTTAAGTGTTGATCAATATCTGTGGATGTATTAGTTGAATCTAATGATTGGTCCGTTTCTTGATCTTTGTTAATTTGTGGTAATTGTTTCTTCACATTTGACAGATTGTTCACAAAACTTTCAGCTTGAAGTGAATCTTTAGAGCTATCCAGCGGTTTGATGCCCTTCTCCTTTTCCTGTAAATGACTATATTCAAAAACTGCACTTTCCCTTCCATCTCCAATGGACGAATTGTCAGTAGATTTAGCGACGAAATCAGGCGATTGACTTTCGGAGCAACTGCCTTGCAATGCAGTTTCATATTCTGTTTTTAACGTTAATTTCGGCTGCATACCAATTTCAATATTAAAAGAATCTGTGCAAGAGTCAATTATTGAAGACTGTAACGGTAAACTCGTTTCTTTATGAAGAGTCACGTGATGTATATTGTTGTCTTCAAGAGAACTTGAAACAGATGCCTCCTGCAAATTCATTTCATTTATCACAGTTGCACCATTTAATTTTAAACCAACGCCTTCAATAATTGCCGTTGTCACAGATAATTCACATTGCCTGACCGCTTCTTGAGCTTCAAGTAGAGTATTGGTGTCACAAACTAAAGTATTAATTTCCGATAAACCACTAACATTTTCACAATCTAAGACACATTCACCCTCATTAATAACTAATGGAATACTTTCAGAAATGGCTTCAGATTTTAGAATGTAATTTTCTTTATCTGGCGTCTCGCAGGAATGCATTATTTCATTTTTTTGAGATTTCGCGAGTGAATTATCGATATTATGACTAGGAGCCAATTGAGGTTCTTCTGAGAGAGCTGCAATCTGATTAATTGTTTCAGACTTTCGACATTCATGTTCGACTTTTAATACGCTGTCTTCAGATTTTAATAGTTCTGTACTTTCAACATTAATTTTCCTTGTAGTTGGAAATTCACGACACTCTTCCACTTTAATTTGAGAAACAGTGATCGTGCTATCGTTACTGCCTTTTGCCTGAAAGTGTGCCATGCCAGTCGATTGCACTTCCGGTTCATACTTTTGATTTAATTCAGTTGTCACATTACCAGTTTGCATATCACCAAACGTATTTTGCTGATCAGTAGAATCGTCAGTAATTTCACTAATTTCCAAATTGTTCTTTTTTGGATTTTTAAAAACTTTTTCTTCGTAATTCGCACTAGTAAAACTAGAAGATTGTTGAGGCATCGCGCTGTTTGAAATGTCTTCTATCACAGATGTAACGACGCCATCACTAGTTATCACTTTTCGAATTTTTACTACTCGCTGTTGAACCACTCGTTGAGTTACCCGTTGAGTCACATTTTGATGTATTACCCGAACTTCTCCTTCTTTTGTTTCCCAAGTATCGCCGACATGAGTTTGGTCAGATTCTTCTTCCCTTGTGTTTTGCATTTCCGTCCAAGGAGAATCAGGACTATCAACCACGATGTTTTCGGTCACAACAGTTTCCGTTTCATTATTTGAAGCTGGAAGTTGAAAAAACTCTTCTATCGACGGATTTGGTGTAGTTCCGTCAAATGTTTGAGTAACGATTTGTCGAGAAACTTGCATCGTTTGAATTGCTCGTTTTGCGCTCATTTGATGAACATTTTTCACTATTAAGCCACCACTTTCGGACACTTCTACAGATGAGCTGGATTGACTAGAAACTTCAGATTGCTCTCCTCGGAATTCCGGCGATGTTTCTTTAAGATAAGTAGTTTGCCTTGTTGACGATTCGCCTTCAGTACCACCAACACCATATATGATGTCCTTGGAGGCCTTTGAGACATCTATATTATATTGTACATTACTTTCAGTTTTTTCATGATGGATAATCGGATCAGAAACAGCTGCTGTATTTAAAGTATTTTCCCATAATTTCAAAACGTCTGCCATTTGTCCCAAACGAGCATCAATATTTGACTGAGCTTCTTGAATTGCTTGTTGCAAATCTTTCAAATGATCATAAACTTGGTTAGCAAAATCTGCAATGTCTTTAAATGCTTGCATAGACTGGCATTTGTCCATTAGATCAACAAGTTCTTCTTTCTTTACAGATAGATCATATTTAATATCCTAAAATAATAAAAATATTATAAATATTGAACTATAAAAAATCAATTATTTTTTTTTAAAAAAAACCTCGTGTTTTTTGATTTGACTTTTAATATTTTCAAGATTATTCAGTTGAGTACTATCGTTGAGAGATTTAATCAAGTCATTATACCAGGAGTTGAGTTGGTTAAGTAGTTCCAAGTATTTTTCTACTTCCTGTTTATGATAATCGTGCTTCGTGAGAATAGTCTGTTATTTGAAAAATATAAAATTAATATTATAAAGATTTCAAACATTAAAAAATTGTTTACTTGAATATTGGTCTGATTCTTTTCTGCGTACAGTTTTACAGTCGAAAGTTGAGCTGAAAGACTATCAACTTCAACTGCAATATCATGGATATCTTGATCTGAGTCCACCTGTGCTCCAACTCTCTTTAATTCTGCTAATTCTTCAGATGCGAGACTCATTTCATCCAATACGTTCTAATTAATAATAAATTTTAATATTACACTAGAAATAAAATAAGTTACATTTTATTACTTTAACAACAGCTTGTTGATACTGCATTTCAGCCAAAACTTCCCTTGAAATTAAAGTTTGTTCAAATGTTTCTAAATTCAATAAATTGCCTTCCGATTCAATGTTTTCCTTTAAAAAAAAATATGTTAATAAGTACTTCATACCAAAATAAAAGTGCACGTAAATTAGTATATCACTCATTTCAACCAAATTAATCACACATGTTAGGTTAGGTATAATAATTATACCCACAAAACTTTATAAAAAAAAACTAACCTAATGTAAAACTTGTAAATTATTATTCAATAAAATAATTAGTTTCATAAATTAATAAAAATAAATAATGCATTAGTAATTTTGAGCTGCTAGCCATGTGAATAGTGTCAAAGTTTATTAATGCTGTAATAGCTTTTGTTTTAATATGAACATTTAAATTACTGTAAAGCATTACTATTAAAAAATAGCCTAAAATAAAATAATTTTTTGATGTTTTTAAATAAAGTTATGCATTATTAAATTGAGCCTATAATCATAAACAATCATGTTCATTATTAAAATAAAAAATATTTTTAATGGCCTAAAATATAATAAATACGTAATTAAAAGGTATCGTGCCAAAAATCAATTAATGTATTTTTTTATATATTATTATTTTACTATTTATCACACAGTGAGAACAGACAAAACTCGAGTTTTTTTACACGTTCACTTTGATGCAAAACCTGACCTGTCAAATTTGTTGATAAAAGTGATAAGATTGGTCTCCCGGAAGCTGCTACAATTCTCCTTTAAAACAATTATTCTAATATGCATCTTAACATTTTTTATCAACGTTAAAAACCACTTAAAGTGCATCATACCATTACCAATAAAGTGAACGTATTGTATTTCAACAAAATTTTAATAAAATAACGACAAAATTAAACATCAATAAAAAAACATTAAAATATTGATCTGCTTATAATTTGAAAAAGAACAATCGCTACTGAAGTTTGAAGCTCTTACATTGGGGATTAGATCTATAATTAAGTAATTGAACTAGGTCAAGCTAAAAATTTATTGAAGATTTGGTGTCCCACGCTGAATGATGCTTTTAATACGATCACTCACTGCACTGATCTTTTCTTGAAGCATTTGGATTTTCTCGTGGCAAGCCTATCACACAGTATACCACAACACTCATTTTAAATTTTATTCAAGTATCGTGTCGATATTCAGGGCTTATCAACTTGATGAAATCACTCTTAACAACTCTTTGGTTTTAATTTTAAAACACTGGTATGTATAGATCAATTTTTGAAAAACAGAAAACCATTTATTGGTGTAAATTAATGACACATTTACGAGTCAACTGTAATAGGCCTACCCAACGTTAATATTTTTGTCTATTTTTTAGAGCAAAGAATAAAAAACAAAATTACAAAGTTATACTTAGAGACTTAAAAGACTTTAAATTTAGTGTATTTCCAAAAGCCGTTATATAGGCTACACTGAACATGAACAAAGTTTAAATCTATAGAATTAAGCGACTATCGCCCCTAAATAAACTAAAATAATTACTAAATTAAAGCTATGTAGGGGCGACATTTAAATTTCTAAAAAAATTAATTATTTAATAATAGCCACAAAATCTTAGAAAGTTTTGCAGGGTTGTGCCAAAACAGCATTGCAACAATAAATGGCCCCAAGGACCAATTTGCAACAAAATACACCGTATAAATGAAGTTAAGAGTTATTCAGAGTGGCTCCATTAAATTGTGAAGCTCTGTTAACACAAATGATGAGGGTTGTTAGTATAACTATGGCAACTTAAAATGCTTTAAAACCCTCGTTAACGGTTAATACCAATTTTTTCAGAACATTTTAAAATATTAATTGCAAAAATTTAATAAAACAGTTTTACTCAAATTGATTAAAAATTATTTTTTTTGGAAAATAATTGTTAAACAAAAATGCATGCTAAACTAGCAAAAAAAATTCATACCGGTAAATTAGTATACAGTGTATTAACTTATAAAATTCAATGCCGCATTTAAATATAAATTGTGATAACTATTAAAAAAATTAAATTAAAAAATAATAATATCGGTATTATCACGAAATAAAAATATTAAAATATAGTATACTGTATTATAAAATATCAAAAATTAAGGTAACGAGTATCTATACTGCTATAAATTACCAATTGAGTACTGTTTTAAATAGCAATAGGAATAAATTAAATATTTTTTCCGATGTTAATAACGTAAAATCCAACACTTTTCGTAAGTCTTTAATTTGTAATCAAAATCAGTTGCAATGCAATCGTATTTAGACAATCAGGCTTTCATTCAGTTTTCAGTATGCAGCACGAAATGCAAATAAAATTTGCTTAATATTTATTTGAATTTAAAAACCGATAAATTTATTTTGGGATGAAGAGCATTCGTTTCGGTTTTAATATACAGTATTGTTAGTAGGCCTATTATTGTCACAAAAGTAATACAGTACAGTGTATTGTAACACTTCAAACTTTTCCAACTACAAAAGGTTCTTTAAATAATGACATGTACTAACTCTTTACATTCACATGTAACGAATAATTTAATTTGTGCACTTACATGTTGCTCCTCCAATTGCTTTTTGTGATCTCTTGGACTAAAAGCTGCACTAGAAACAATTCTTAACCTCTGTTCAGCTTGAGTAATTTGACACTTAAGCCTTTGAATTTCCTAAAAAATAAATGCTATAAAATAAAGTAATAATGAAACGTAAAGTTAGATTTTACTTGTTGGTAGTGTTCCAATTGGTTAACTGCTAGTTCTAAAGTTTTGGCTTGCTCTTCTACTTTAGATTTCATTGTCTCCAGTGAAGAGATTAAATCTTTTCCTTTATTTATCACATGATTTTCTTCACTAGGAGTATCTTTAAAATGGACAGCCAATTTTTCTGTTGATAGCGACACTTTAGAGATGTTAATTGATATATCAGATAAAGATTTCTATAATTCAATAAAAATAAATTTTAAAAGTATAACTTTAATTAGTAAATATAAAAGATAACTATGTACCTCTCGAAGTACTAGCTGATCTCTTAAAGATTTTTTTCGATTATGAGGCGATTCTATACTTTGCTTGGTTTTTTCCATCCATACGGAAGTTTCTTTAGTTTTTCGGTCATATTGCTCCCACTCTTCACTCAGTTCTGCTAATAATGCTGTACGTTTATTAATCAAAGATTCAATAGCTTGATTCTCTTGATCAATATCTGCTAATTTAGTTGGTAAATCCTCAGGACTACAAATTTGTAATATTTTTTCTAATTCTTTTGCCATTTCAGCCAACAATTTTTGATTTTGACTGCATTCTTTTTGAACAGCCTATTAAAACAACAAATATAAATAAAAATATAATTAAAAGCAGAATTTTAAACTTGCCTGATATTCAAATAGCCGTTGTTTGGCAGTAGCGATATTTGGATATGTAATTTGAATATCAAGAAACCTTTTCGTTTTTTCTAACCAACTTTTCAGACTTTCATAAGCTTGATTGAAAGCAGCTTTTGATTCCAAAGCCTGATTAATTTGATCTTTTCTTTCGTCTATCACATAATTGACTTGGTGCATTTGTTCCGTTAATGAAGCAACGGTGTCTCGGATGAGAACTTGTTCCTTTGCGTTAACCGTCTTTTGAATTAGAGTTAAACCCTCTTGACTGATTTTACTCATTCTGTCTTCAATACTGTCCCACTCCGATGTATATCTCTGCCCGCAATTAAATTTAATATAAACATTCGTTAAAAAATAATTATTACTGTATTTTCATACCTGAATGTAATTTTTAAGTGTGTCGGCCTTTTCTAATCTGTCTTGAACTTTAGCTTCCGCTTGCTGTAACCACGACTGAACAAATTCGACATCGCTTGTAAAATCGTAACGCATAGTTTTCGCTCTCTTTGCTTCTCTAGATTTCTCATCCATTGCTGTTCTTACAGAATCTGCCATTAAATCTAAAGCTGATAATTGCTGACTAACTTCTGTTGGTATTACAGAATGAGACAATTGATGCCGTTGATTTTCGTCTGAAATTAAATTTTTAGCTTGCTCGTATAATTCAGTAACTTCACTTTCCAATCTCTGAAATAAAGAAAAAAAAACCATTTAGATAAATAATGCTGTTTTTATTAATAGAAATAGTTAAATATTTTAAATTGCTGCAAAAATATCACAACGTAATTTGTTAAAATAAAAGAATTACATGACAATTATTGTCCTTATACGAGTAACCCTGCAAGTGCATAAAAGGACAATTGCCACATATTGAATAGGTCTAACTATAAATACCTTAACATCAGATTCTACGACGTCCTCTTCTGGATCATAAACATCCAAATGTTCAATTTCACTTTGAACGTTTTGAAAAGTGTGTCGTAGTTTTAAAATTTCTTCTTCCAATTTTTCCAAATATTTTAATTCTTTTTCCAAACTCTTAATTTTATTTTCTATGTTGTCTTGTAATCTAAAAACAAATAATAAACATTAAAAAATGAAACAGAACGCTTGGCCACATTTTTCAAATATAATTTAATTAACCCTAAAACTATTTAATTGATTTAATATTTTCTAATTATTGTCAGTCTTTTGAAATTATCTATTATCTAATTCTAGTGAGACGAATTACTATTGTTTAAGCAAATAATATATCTAGTACAATACTATAATAATATAATTATGAAAAGTAGTTTAAAATATTCTAAAGAAACAAATTATAGGCCACCCAACAGTAGTAGGATATATATATTTAAAAACTTATTAAAATAGTAAAATTTTGAAATCCTAATTATGAAAATAATAAAAAAAGAAGTAGTTAATTTTAATAAAATAATATCTAACAAACTATTAAATTTTTTAAATAAAAAAAATTAACACAATTTCTGTCATTTACTGTACAGTACTTGAGGCATACCTTAAATCAATTTACAATTATTACTTAGCACAGATAGTTAAATAATCCAATATCTCTGATCGTCAAAACAATAAAGAACAGAATATACGATCAGTATTTTGCAGATGTTGTAGTGATGTCATTTAAAAAATAAACAACTCATGTTTTCAACATTTTCTACCCACTTATTTCAGCTTTCAAAATTATAACTGTTCATAATAACTTGACAATTTTCAACTGACATATGTACACGATTCTTAAGTCAAGTTGTGGTAACTGTTCTTCTATTTATTGCGGCAGCATACTGGTTTATTGATCGTGACTAAGTGATATTTAGTTATACCACGTAAAAAAAAATCGCGTAGGCGCTATTCGTGCAAGCAACAAGTGCTGCTTCATTTCTTGAGTTTAGCAATAAATCACAAACTCCGAACAAAAACGGACGTACATAAACAGTACAGTACAGTAAATTTTATAAAATTATTATATTAATTGACCCACATTTTGATCGCATTACCCCCATAATATAATCTCACAATAACAGTGGTAAAGAAGCCACAAACATGCCAACCTTGAACTGTGCATGTGTGTGTGCATAATATTATTATGTGATGAATGATTGTGTAATTCTGTAGGCTACACGTACTGAGTAAAATGTAAATAACAATTAACTTCCTCAAAATCATTACCACGTTTGAGTGGTACTATTTTAACTGTTTAAATAATTATCATTCAAAGTAAACTAAAAGCTAGCATAATTATTCCAAATAAATAATAATTAATGAAGTTAACTCGCTCAATTACTAAAAATTAATTAATTTGAATCTTACTTTTTATATCTATTTTGAGAATCTTCTGTCTCTTTGGTAATAGCATCAATTGCAGCAGTTGATAAAACGTTTGTATTTTTCTTTAAATTCTCAGCTATAGATTTAGCATTGACCACTTGACCGAGATGATCAACCAGTTTTTCATGCAAATCCTAGTTTTTAGGGGAGAAAAAAAATGTTACCGTAATTAAAAAATGTAAAATAATTAATGATACATTTTTTTATCAGAGAAATTAATTAAGACCTACTAATTATTAAAAAATATAATTCGATTTTGGGCAACTGCATAATTTTGTTTACTCAATATAAATAAATGTAAATTGAATTACCTTCAACTTCAAAAGTATTTCCTCAACATGTTTTTTTGAACGAATTCCGCCGTCTTCGATCAACTCGTATGACTGCTCCATCAACAACAAAAATGATGATAATGTTTTTAACAAATTGGCAAATTCTTTCCATTGACGTAAGAGTTCCTCTAAGAAGCGTTTATCTGTATCGCTCTTATCTTTAACTTGGCGCCAACGTTCGTTAATGGCTCCCACTTGTTGGTCAATTAAACTTTGACTATCCTGGTTAGCTTTACGGCAGAGTTTTCTACCTTGTTCGTTAAGAGAGTCGATCACAGACTGATTATCCTAAAAATTCAATAAAAACACATTTATATCACGTAGACCTCTTTTCAAATAATAAGCTTACTTGAACTTGATTTAATTGGGAATTTATGACGTAAATGTTAGATTGAAGTTCAGCTGGAGTGGATACTTGTTTATTAACAACATCAAACTTGGACACAAGATCATCCGCTCTACTTAACAACTCTTGGAATTCATACCAATCCTTCAAATAACCTTCCAATTGGCTCTCACGTCTAGAAGCCAAATGATTGCACTTCCGTAATCTCTACATGCCAAAATAAAACATTAACGTAAGTGTTAAGATTAAACATGATAATTTTATAAAGTAATTAACCGTTTGTAAATTTTCTTGATGCTTGATTAAACTTTGCTTAGCTTGCGGTACGAGACTAGGAATAATTTTTTCTCCCAAACTTAAAATATTCTCCATTAATTGGAGACGTTCATCTCCATTTTCAAAAAACTCCTTAATAAAAATTTAATTTTATCAATAAAATATAAATCCTTTAAATTTATTTTATACCTTATGTTGATCTAATTCCTCGGCAATATATTCGTAATGAACTTCGTCGTCGATATGTCTCAGCTTTTCTTCGGCTTCGTTTAACCAAGCTGTCAGTTTGCTGACTGACGCAAAATATTCTTCCCTCTGTTGTCGCGCCATTAGAAGATAATTTCGAAGCTCTTCTAATTCGTTTGGAAGAGTCTGCTGCAACACTTTAGCTTCACTCACACGATCTTGTATGGTAGCTGGTAGAGTGTCAAAATCATAATCCTGTTCAAGTTTTCCTTGCAGATTTGTTACTTCTTTAAGATTGGTTGACATCTCGTTCTCAAGTTTCTAATAAAATGTGTTTTAAATATTTAACTTAGAACATATTCATGAAAAAAACATTGGGTATTTTCTTGTAATGTTATCATTACTAGCTATAAATAGCTCAAAATATATTTAGACAAAATAAATGTTTACGTTAACAACTTTTGCGGAACATTATTTACAAATTAATACTCCTCGGCTCTTTTAACTGATATGCAGGCTACTTTACTAGCATAATCAAATGTTTTAAAATAGAAAGTTTAATATGTCTCAATTTGATTGCACTGTACTTTTTAAAAATAGTACAAATGCTTGCCGGAAGTAAAGCACAATTATTCAATACAGTAGGGCCTACTTACATTACATTTTTGAAGTTCTTCAAGTGTACTATCGACTTCAACATCAAGCAATGGTCTGCTTTTAACTGCCGCTTGATTGTTGTGTAACCAATCAATTTTAGCATCCAGTGCTTTAACTAAACGATTTAGTTCTTCAGCAATCTCTTCATGCTCTGCCTTTCGTTGTTCAACCAGTCTCTTAAGTGCGGTTAATTGCTCTTTCAATGAATGCAATTGGTCGTTGATGGCGTTACTATCAGACATTGTTCCCTCACCAGCAATTTTTCGACCTTTGTCCGAAGCTGCAATAAAATTGGCTTCGCAGGTAACTAAATTATTCAAGATATCTTGATATTTTTTAATTTTATCATCAACTCCGATAGCATCCGAATCTTCAATGGATGACACCAAATCTGTATATTTGGTAATTGTAAGAATAATTTCTGTGAGAACCGTTTGAAATTGTTGTCGCAGAAATATCATCTGCTTCAGTTTATTAATTTGAGCTTCAACTGCTTGTAGAAGTTGGTTTAATTGATCTATTAAAGCTTCCGATTCGCCATTAGCTGCATTACTGAGATTTCCAAGATCATCTAGGGCATCTTTAATATCTTGGATTTTTTTGAGGACTGCTTGGCATTCGTCTAAATGTTTTGCTGCTTCTTCCACACTTGGTCCAATTGGCTGATTTAATGATTTAATTTCGTCTTCTACTTTTTTCAATAATTCTGCTTTCTCTTGTATTTCTAACTCGTATTGCTTTCGATTGAGTAGAAGCGTTTCCAATTGCGACAGTTTATCAATAATTGATTTAACATCCCTAAGACAATAATTTAATTAAAATTAAAACACTTACTTAAAAATTTTGTAAATTTACCTGTTAATACGATCTTTCAAAGAATTAAGATCGCACTGAAGAATGAGTTTTTCAGCTTCATTTATTTTTTGCTGGACGTCATCAGATTGTAATTGAATATCATTCATAACCGCAGTAATACGCTCAGATTCTTGCAATAAATCTTGGAATTTTAGTAAATTATTTTCTAAAGATTCGGTCGTACTAGATAAAGGTCGAACATCGTCAATAAGCATCATTTCTGCTAATTCAAGCCATTGATGACATTGCTGTAGCTTCGCTTCCAAATCTTTGCGAATTGATAGCTCGTTGCTTAAAACATCTATGACGGAATTTACTTTTGCTTTCAATTGATTCAAAGTGGAATTTAAATTTTGAACTGTTTCCTCCAATTGTTTGTGCTCCTCGTCATCAACACAGTCACGGGACAAACGCCTTGCTTTTTTAATAACTTCATTTACGTGGTCATTTTCATAGGTTTCTACCTCGTCCAAATATTTCTAAAAAAAGAGTAAAAAAATGATATATTTACACTTTTTTGATTAGCTATTATAAATATTTCTAATAACCTTATAAGATTCAATCTTCTTTTCAATTTCAACGGCTTTCAATGGAAACGTTACAACTTTATTGATTAAGTTTTGAATTTGATTATTAAGCCAGTGTTGCACAGTTTCAAGATGAAGTTCAAATTGCTTTCGATCTTCCAAGGCCCCAGATAATTCATCAATTAATAAATTAATTGCATCGCATAATTTTAAATGATTGTCCTTCAGCTGAACTGCTTTTTCTAGCATCTCATCTCTTTCATTTTGACTTTGCGCTTGAGCAAAAACTCTATCAACTTGTTTATTTATGTTGTCAATAATAAATTCCTTTGCTTTAATTTCACTTTGCAAAATCTAAAATTGTAAAAATATAATGTTAATGGACACAATCTCAATTGTTTTAATTATCAAGCATACTTCAGTATCTTTGATGGTTTGTTCAACTTGACCACTCTTAAATCCGCTAGGTTTATTTTTTCGTTTTTCAATTTCATCCATTTTTTCTTCAATCCAATGTTGCAGATTGGCCATTTCTAACGCTGCTTCCTGAATTTCGAGAGCTTGAGCTTCAAGTAACTGCGATTGCCTAGCAGTTCGTCTTTGCACCTCCGCAAACTTTTTATCAACGGATCTTAACAAATTAATTACTCAGAATTTTAAAAACCAACAAACAATAATAAAATAAGCAACAGTTTCTCTCACTTGACTTGTTCTTCTACTTGTTGAACATCCAGCCCACTTAATTCAGGTATTATATCAGTCGATTTCGAGTGCAAATCATCCAGTAAAGATTTAGCCAGCTCGGTTTCTTCAACAATTTCCTAAAAATAAAAATTAATAAATTTTAAAGATAATGTTTTTTATGTCTTGCTTTGATTTTTTCTGTCTTTTGTCTGTTATCCATTCCATCTGTTCCTTTTTCTAGACTTTCAATTCTTTTCAGTAAATTTTCAAACCAGTTCTGTAGCTTATTTAGAAGATTTTTATAGTCTTCTATTTGTTGTTTAATTTGAGCTTGTGATGCAATATGCTGATTAATCTATGTATTATTATTATTACATATTTATATTTTTACCAAACAAAAATAATTTTATTTTATAAATATTAATACTTGAGATTCCAAATGTTCAAGCTGGTCTCGAATTGAATGATCGTCGACAAATGGTGCAAGATTCGATTGTCGAGCCTCGATATCATCCAGATCAATTTTCTTTTCATCAACTTGAGTTTTAAGTTCCTTTATTAAATTTAAAATAAAATACTTCTATAACAATTTAAAAAAAATATATGAAAAAGTTTAAACCTGTAACTTTTGAAGTTCCCCTTGAGCGGCATCATTTCGAAATTTAAACGGTTTCGACCTCAATTCAACCAACTGAATTTCCCTTTCCTTGATCCACTTTCGCAGTTCCTCTCGTCGTCGTTCAAGTTCCTCCCATTCATTTACATTTTTCGTAATAGCTGATAAAATTGCCTCAGCCTAAATACGGGAAAAAAAGCACAGAAATTATTTCTAATTGAAACATATAAAGTCAAGTAATTATACTTGATCTATGTCGTCTTCCAAGCGAAGTTTAGTTTGTAGTTCTTTCTCATTTGATAAAGTTTGAAATCCACCTTCGGGACTACTTGGGCGACTGAGGGAAGCTGTCGCATCTTCGCAACATTGAATAGCAGATTGAAGGCGCATCTTCTCAGAATTGAGTTGATTCAAAAGGTTCTTTCAAATAAAATAAAATATATATATAAAAAAATGTAATGCATAATACAGTTAAATTAAAACGTAAAATATTACTCTAATAATATTTTGATGGTTTCGTGCTTCTTCGACAGTTTTAGAAACTGTAACATCTTGCTCCTTGCTCAATTCGGTTTCTAAGTTATTCAAAGATTCATTGATAGCTTTGAGTGCATCTTCATATTCTTGAAACTTCTTAAGAGATTCTTGAAGTCTTTTCTAGAAATCAAATTTATAATTTTATATCAACGTTATTCCAAACACATTTATTTTATACTTGAATTCGTTGAGCAGTTGCAACTAAAGAATCATAACTACTTTGAATATTTTTCATTTGTTGATGAATTTCATCTTTCATGCGAGCAGCAGTAGCATCAGTGAAATGATTAATCAAATGAACACCTTTATCCTTTACATTAGATATATTTGTATGGTACATTTCAATTTCCTTTACAGTTTCCTGTAATAAAAAAAAATTTAATTACTTTTTAATGACATTAACTTAAAAAAGCAATTAAATATTAAAATAATGTTATGTAATTTTTTAAAATACAATTACTTCATGTTGCTTCAGTTGCTCTTCTGTTTGATTAAGAGAATTAATAAATAAAGAATTCAGAGCCATTAATTGGAAAGAAGTTTGTAAGATCCATTTTTCTGTTTCATGAAGTATTAACTGATAATCTTGAAGATCATTAATTTCGGTTTCAAGAGATACAATCAATTCCTTAACAATGAACAAAAAAAAGTGTTATTAAATATTTAAAAGAAATTATAGAACATTTTTTTTCTTGCCTTGCATTTACTAATAATTTCATCGCATTTACTACTTAAATTAATTATATCTCTAACAAATTCTCCATCATTAATTTTTGTTGCAAGCTCTTTAGCTAATTTGTCAAGTTCAGCAACGTCTTCTCGGCGAGATTCTACTTCATCCATTACATTCTATAAAAAATAAAATTTTATTTTATAGCATAAACAAAATTATAAAATTTTAAACTTACTTTGTAATTTTCTAAACGAATTCTAATTTCTGCAATTTCGCCTGTTATAGTGACGTTTTCAACTAATAATTTGTCCTTAATTCCGTCTAACCACTTTAGCAATTTAGCTTTATTTTGCGAAAACTCTCGAATTTTCTCCACCAGATCTTTAATTTGTTCGATGCGTTGATTAAGTTCCGCAGTCAAATTATTAACGGCTTGTTGGCTGCCGGCAAGTTCATCTTCAATAATTTCACGTTGTTCTTTAGATACTGCAGTAAGAGCTTTGGAAGCAACTTCATTCATGTTGTTTACCAGATGTTGACCTTCAGATATTTTTACATTTACATTCTAAAGAAAATAAAATATGCAAACATTATATTTTCTCGTTAAAATCAAGAGTGTCATTAAATGCTTTATAACCTTTAACGATTCCATATTTTGTTTCAAATGCTCTTCATTTGCTTCAATAAAAGACGAGTATTTATTCATAATTTGAAGAATATTTTCATACCACAGATCAAATTCAATTTTTAGAGCTCGATAATCTGTAAAATCTTTAAGAGACTTTTCTATTTTCGCAATATGAATCTGCAAAATTTAAAACAAATTAAACAAAAAATTTAAATTTAGTAATTATATTGGTACACTTTACTTGTAATGCAGAGACGAGGTTCATATGCGTTGTTATTAACTTTACATCTTGTTCACGTAATTTATTATAACCGCTAAGTTCGATAAGGATATCTCCTTTTTCATTAAGATTGTCTAATTGTGGCTTGTAAGTTTCGGCTTCTTTTAATAATTCCTAATGTAATAAAATATGAAATGAGTTATTTAAAAATTAATAATCGAATTTTATACTTTAAATCTGTTCAGTTGTTCCAGTGACATATAATCACTCTGATTCTGTGAATTTAATTCTGTATTAACGTTGGCTTCAAAAGTGTTCATCCAATCACGCAATTGTTCATATAATTTGTCATATTCGTTCCAGCATTCTAAACATTTATTTAATGCAGTTTCGGACAATTTAAGCAATTGCTTAACATTAGCCCATTCTTCATTCAGCTGCTCTAAAATTTGCTTCGCTGAAATTTCTAAACTATCTCCTGCCAATGAATTTGCTGCCTTTCTTGCTTCATCAAGTAAAGACTGACCGTTTTTCATGGATTCAGAAATATTGGTTAGCCGTTTCAACTTATTCTCAACAGCCGCTGCAGAATCTTCACCACTGAACTCCGCACAATCATGAATGGCCATTTTAGTTTTCAATAGCCAATCCCTAGCCTTTTGATGAGCTTCGTAAAATTGATCTTGTTGCACAATATCGTTTTCCAAACTAGCAATCATTGACTTAACTTTAGAATCAAGTTCCGAATAGCGAGATAATAGCAATGGTATTTCACTATAAGGAGATGGAGAAACGTTTAGATCGATAAAAGTAGACAGTTCTTCATTTGCTGAATGATGGCTAGAAATATCGTTTGCTAACGCTCGGTATTTTTCAACTTTGGCTTTTTTATCAGACATTTCAAAACTAATCACTGGAGAATTACGAGAAGAGTCTTGATTAGTTTTGTCTTCAATTTCTTGCAACCACGACGAAAACAATTTTATTTTTTTCCTTTGTTCTTCAACACTTGCAATTCTAGTTATGACCATGAGCCTTGCATCATTTATTTCGCTTGATAATTTTTCAAATTCTTGTTGCAAACTTTCCATATTTTCTTTGATAACTGCCACTCCAACACTGTCTGTGTTAACCACTACTTTTTCTTTTAATTCAGTCAAATACCTTCAATAATAAATTTCAAAAAAATATCAAAAAACATAAATTTTCAATAGTTTAAGACTTCCAACAACTTACCTCAACCTATTTTGCCCTTGTTCCAAAGCTGTTCTTATATTTTTAATGGATTGTAATTTATTATTTAGTTCGTCAAGATTGTACGACATTCTCTGACAATCTGATAGCTTTTCACGAGTTTTTTCAATCCATTCAACACATTCCGTATACATGCATTGCTGTTGTTGATGCTCCTATTTCAAAAGCATAATTATTTACGAAAACGCAAATTTAGCAAAAATCTAATATTTTACTTGAAAATGCTGCTCTAATCGTCTCATAACATCCTTTGCTAATGAAAGCATGGCATAATACTTAGTAGAAAGTTGCGTAACAGAATTAGAAATTCTTGAATCTGAACATATTCCTAAAAGTTGTTGCGCACGTTTGTTGAGTACATCTAGCTCTTTTTGCCAATCAAATATGACTTCAAGTAATACCTTGAATAAATCAAAATATTATGGCGTAAATACAATAATTTGATTATCGTGTTTATCTACCTGAAACAATTCTAGTTGTTGCCTTTTTCCATTCAGATCAGGTTGTAAATTGAGATATCCTTGAATTGATTGTTCTGTAGTAGCTAACCATTGTATGCATTTTTCTAACTGATCGTTATAATCAACCCAATTTTGTAAAGCTTTCTCTAATGATAACTTAGTGCTTTGCAATGATTTTCTAAATAATTATTTTAAAATTAATTAACAATGTTGCACATGTACTTAAATTTGCAATTAAAATATAAAAAAAAAAACCTACTTGTACTCCTCAAATTCACTTTTTAAGCTCTTTATTTCTTCTTCATCACTTTCATCTTCTTCATCTGCTAAGCCTTTAACGATTTCATATAACTTTATGGCATTTGTCAATTTTTCTTCCGCAACCTCGTGAACTTCCTTTTGTAAAATCTACAAATAAATAGAAAAAAATTAAATAAAATTTGCATTACAAAAAAACTAATAAATGTCATCATATTAAAAATCTTACTAGTATTTGGGCCAATTTCGATTCTAACGCTTCTTTGTCTCCACATGCTTCCATGCATTTGCTTAACTTTTCCTTGGCTATCTTCAACCATTGTTGAAAATCGTTACTAATTTCCATAAATGATTCATGTTGTTCAACAAGCTGTTTCTGCTTATCTAATAATTGTTGCGCTTGTTGTTTAAGGGATTGATATTGACTTGAGATTTCTGACGCGTCAATTGCCACTCGACTGCTAGGACTTTTCTGTAGTAACTCCCCAGCTTTATTGCTTACTGATTCAATCATTGGCTTAAAAGACACAATATCTTGGACAAAACTATTGGTTTTTCTCAATCCCGCTCTTTTTTCACCCAGACCTTTTTGCGCAGCCATTGCCTCTGTTGCTACCTTAGCCTGCTGTAGTTTTTCTTCTCGGTCATGCAACCAGCTTTGCAATTGATTAAAACTTGAATTGTAATCTGTCCATTGTAGCAATGCTGATTCTAATGTCACTTTTGCATTCGACATTTTATTTACTAATCGATCCCATTCAGTTTGTAAGTCACTCAGTTGTTTTGTAATTGCAACTTTTGTCTCGGCCTTTGATGACCTTGCTGCCTTTTCGCCCCACGTAACAGCATTATGAACTAAACTGGCGCCAACATCCTGTTTTAGAAGTATAGTTTGAATTGCACCCATTCTAGATTGAATTGTATCCCGGTCATCAGCGGAAACGTTGTTACAATCCCTTACAATTTGTTTTGCTTCTTCCATCCATGCTAAAGCTTTAGTATTATTTTCTTCGTAATCTCTGTGGTTTTCATAATGTTGTTCAACTTTGCTCAATGCATCCTTTTTACGTGCATTTTAAAAATTACAGTATTAAAATTTGCTTATGGTATACTAAATTCGTAATGCTTACCTTGGCCAAATTAATTAAAACTTGATAGCGAGTATTAAGATGCCGCTGCTGATTACTGACATAAGAATCAAGATGTGAGGCTATTAAAGTTTCGGCCATCTTGTTTAATTGATTTAATTTATCTTGTCCTTCTATCAATTGATTCAATAAAGCCTAAAAAATATTAAATTAAGAAAACCAAATTTTCACAAATTAAAACATTCTTAAAGCTGTACTTGGCATTGTTCAAAAACTAATTTTTTCTCTTCCAAAGTAGATTTTAAAACTGTTTTATGTTCTTTAACATCAGTTTCCATCTGTTGAAGCCATTCAGAAATTTGCTCGTACTCTCCTTTATAGCCTTTCCACAACGAGCAAATTTCAACTAAATTTACAAGATTATTGTTAACAATGTATATTGAGCATAATTTATTTGTTGTGTTACCTAATTTGGATTTTTGTTGCTCAATGTCTTTTACAAGATTTTCATAATCCTGTTGTAGCCCTTTCATTTCAATTATTATAACATCTTGTCCAGTTGGTGAAGTTGTGTTTAATACTGCTTCGCCGTAGGTAATCATTTGATCAACTTTCAATTGACCTTGGTTCATCTTACTCAACAATTGCTAAAACAAATCATCAATAATTATTATAAACAAAATCCGTGGCGACCATTGTTATCAAGAAACCTCTAAATTGGCCACTCCAGCTTCCAAAGCCAATCGATCACTTATAGATCTAGTCATTGTTGGAACACTTTCTCTGGTGCTATTAATCCATTTTACTAAATCATTGCAAGCTTCTTTGTACAATTGGTGGTTCTTTAACTGCAGTTCTCGTTCACTGTTAATTGACTGCAATTTATTTTTCAAATATATTAATTTTTAATTTCATCTATTAGAACGCCTAAATTTAAATAAACCTTAATTGTTTGATACAATTGTGCAAATCGCTTTAAACTATCTTCGGCTTGTTCAACTGTTGACGATTGAGTATTCGATCCAATTTCATCAAGTTTACCTCTTATAATTTCAACGTCATTCAAGTCAGTCTTAACTTTTAATTCCAAATCCTATAAAAATAAATTTAAATTTTCATTTGTGCAGTATAATAAAATTTATATGAAATTAAATTTCTAAAAAAAAAACAATTTTCAAATAAATTAACTTACATTAAGCTTGGACACTTGAGTTCGTTTTTCAGATAATGTAGCTTGAAATGGTTGTACTTCTCGAAGCGCATTTTCCAAACGTTCAACATTTTTAGTTAGTTGTTGAATTTGCTCTAAAAATTCTGCCCAAGTGTTAGCAGATTCATCAAAGTTAATTTTTGCTTCAGTAACTTTTGAAGCCAATTTGCTCCAATCCCTTTGCAAAGAAGAAACTGCTTGATTAATAGGCTCATGCCCCGGAAGAGAGGTGTTCAACAAAACGTTTTGCGCTAATTCAACCACTTGTTGAATTTTAATATAGCCTGTGTCTTTTTTCACTAGTAATTCCTATAATTGCGTAAATAATTATAAGCATAAAATCTGTAACAAATACTGGTAAACTAAATTTTTACTTGAATTGCTAAAAGTTTAGCTTCTTGATCATTTAGCGAAAAAGATGACATATCAGCACAAAAAGTCAATTGTTTGTCCATGT
The DNA here is from genome assembly GCA_034692225.1 of Polydesmus complanatus. Classification (NCBI taxonomy): domain Eukaryota; kingdom Metazoa; phylum Arthropoda; class Diplopoda; order Polydesmida; family Polydesmidae; genus Polydesmus; species Polydesmus complanatus. Next base: position 51,849 of record JAQGAZ010000087.1, read on the forward strand.
CAGACATCCAAGCCCGACACTCCAATAGTCGTGTTTCATAATCTTGATGTGCATTGACATAGGACTGCCAATTTTGAGTTGCATCCTACAATTAATATTTAAAACAATTATCAGTAAATATTTGCATAAACGTTTTTTTATACGAAAGCAATACAAAACGCAATAATAGTTACTTTTAAAGACGACGTTACTTGCTGATAGCGTACACCGACATCAGCTACTGTGCTACTTCTATGCCCGCTATTTGTTCCGTAAATTTGCTGTCCACGATCTATCACAGAATCAATTTCAAATTGTTTGGCGTGAACAACTGCTTGTAAACTCTATTAGTAAACAAATAAAATTATTTATTAGTCCTTTTTATCGAGCAGAGTAAATGTTCAGTATTCAGTAATGATAAAAAAAATAAACCTTTAAACTTTGGAGCTGATTACGTTTTTCACCCAAAGTAGGTTTAAAATCGACGCTATAAATTTGAAAATCAATGGATTTTAACCAAGATATGCATTGTTCCAAATCGTTTTCATAATCTTTCCAAATGTTAAGTTGATTGTTTCGACTGTTTACCAAAGACTTTATAGATGATTGAATTTGATGAAATTCCTAATCAATACAAATGTTAAATTTAAAAAAAACTAAGATTTAAATTTAAACTTGCTAACTTTTTCAATTGCTTCCGTTTCTTGTTGAACATAATCGCGTCCGCTGCCCAATGATTCTTTACCTACAATTGCTCCTAACTGAACGACTTTTTGAATGGTATGTTCTTCTTCCGTCATCTCCAATTGTAATTTCTATATACAGTATAAAGAAATTAATAACTATTACCTGAAGCAGTAACATTAACGTAAAACATACTTTAAGCCTTTCTAAAGTTCCTTGAAAATTAATCCTATCAGTAGGAGCTTCACTACATAATTCTAAATTAGATTTCAATGATGTTAGCCACGATTTTGCCTCCAAGAGAGCATTGTTGTACTGATTGTGATTTATAACAATTTTTTCATAAGTTTCTATAAAACCCTAAAAATATCACAAAAACAATAAATTTTTATTTTAACTAAACCATTTTGAAATTAATACCTGAATTTTTTGATCCATAGTTTCGTAAGTTTTCACGCTATTTAAAATAGTTTGAGCAATATTTTGGTCTTTATTTTCAAATGTTCCTGCACAATCTTTTAATTCTAAAGCCATCGGTAAGTGCGACTTGATATCATGATGTAACGCCTTTATAAAATTCAAAGAAATATTTCAAAAACTATTACAGTATATTCCATAATTTCCATTAATATTTAAAACATTTACCCGATATAATTGCAATTGATTTCGTTTTTCATCACACGTGTTATGAAGAATAACATCGTCAGTAATTTGTTCTTGAACTTCACGTAGCCATCGATTGAAATTGTCCAAACTGTGACCGACACCTGAACGTTGAGTTAATTGAATGTCTACCTCCTTTAAGAGGCTGAGCACATGATCGTAGAAAACTTCAAACTCTTGTTGTTTTTCTTGAATTCGAGATTTCACGGTAATTTTGCCATCTCCAGAAGTATTGTTCAATACTTTTTCACCGAAATCAATAACATTATTCAACAAAGAACTGCCTTGAGATTTGTCATGTAATATTTCCTAAAAAAAATTAATAACGGTATTAATTTTGCAACAATGCAACGATACTTAAAAAAAATTACTGCACTTTTAATAGCAATTGCTTTTTTTCTAAATTTGATGCATAAGTTTCGGAATCCAATTGATTAAACTTGTTTTTAACATCTTGTAACCACTGAGAAAATTGATTTATTTCTTCTAACAATTGTCTGTGATCTTCAACTTGCTGTTCACATTTTTTCAAAATTTCCTAATAATTAGAAAATGTGGAATATATTAAAAAAAAAACCATTATTTATAAACAATTTAAATTTACTTTTGCGGTAATTTTCAAAGACTGATATCTATTCAGAATTTGCTGAATAGTAATTGAAACCCTTCCCTCACCACTCAATTGAACCAATTCTTCAGCAGATTGACAAACTTGATCAACCTTACTGTTTTCTTTAAACACGGAATTAACTAAATCCTAAAAATTAGAATGTATAAAATAAAAACGAATAAAACGTATAAAATATGTAATATTATAATCAACCTGGTATATTAAAAGCTGATTTTGTTTTTCATCAATAGAGTCTTTAAGCGAAAACATCTTCAAAATCATTTCGTTTTCGTGTAACCAACTCAGTAATTCCTCTAAATTATCTTCATAATTTGTCCAACTTTTTACATGTTCGCTTAAACTGCTTAACACTTCTCCAATGGAAGTGCTCAGTTTACTGAATTCGTTTCTAAAATTTAATTATGTTTATAAAAATATATTTTATTTATTGAAAACATTATTACCTGAAATTCATCAGATCATTATCAACAACTTCTTGCATATTTTTCAAAATAGAAGCAGATAACACCAATTGAGCTTGTTCAGCAAGTTTTTTAAGTTTCAATTCCCCGTCTTTGCAATTTTCGTTTAATTCCTAACACAGTTAAGCGTACAAAATTAAGCATTTACAATATCAAATATTATTTAATTTGTATTGTTAACCTTAACTTTGTCGAGTCTTCCCTGTAAAATTATTTTTGAACCTGAAAAGTCTGCATACACCCCCAATTTCTCCCACATGTGTCTTTGCCAGTCAGAATAATCTTGCTGCAAATCTTGATAAGATTGCAATTCATTTATAGCAGTTTCAGTAGATTGAATCCCAGTCTAATTTTAAATCCCAAAATTTAAAATTATAAGTACTGTACCTATTGATATAAAATATTTACCTTAGCATTAAGCACCACAATCTCATATCTTTTGGCCACCATTTCAGCGCTATTAACAAGATCATCTTTTTCAGAAACCATAGACTCTAAAAACGGCAGCTTTTCTTTCACACTGTCAACAAGCCTTTTATGAAACATAATATCTTGTTGAAAACTCTGTAAAATAAAAGCAATTCCTAAATATTAGATTAAAATTATTTATCAATTGTAATATAGGTCGATACCTTAATTCTCAATAAACGATTTTTGAGTTCTTGAACGTTGTTTAAATTAGCTTTTTCTCCGTCTAAATATTTTTCAATTGAATTAAGCCAACTGTTCAGTTGGTGAATAGTTTCATTGAAGATAATGAATTGTTGATGATGCGTCTCCAAACGTTTTGTTAATGCATTTAAATCTGAATCAAGATTTTCTGAACGTTCTTTTAAAGCCCTAACTTGAGTGCGCAATTGTTCACGCCCTGTTGTTGATGTATCTGGAAACAATTTTTCGCTCATATTTATAAGATTCGCAATTTGATTAGAACTTCTTTCTTTTTCTAATTGCAATGTCTATGAAAAAATGTATAACAATAATTGTAATAAGTATTAAATAATTATAAAAAATAGCCTACCTTAAGTTGGTCAACCTTTTCATCTACGGTTACATTGTCATTTTCATTATTAATAGCTAATATAGCTTTTTGCAATTGATCCAGCCAACCGCTAATTTCCTTAAATCTAATATCAAATGTTCTATGATCTTCGACAATCAATTCCCATTTAGTGACCAACTCCTTGCTAGCAGTGTGTAAAGCTTGATATCGATTGTGGACTAGAGCAACTTGAGATTTAATTTGCTGAACTTCACAAAGTTTTTGAATATCATGCGCTTCATCAATGAAGTTGTCCACTACTGGCTCGTATTTTACAATTTCTTCTCTTGTAGTCTTTAAATGCCAAATAAAAAAACAAAATTTAGAATTACAAAAATAATAATAGAATTTGAGTTTCAAACCTTAATTGATTCTAGTAATTTTATTTTTAAATCTGCATTTTCTTGAAGTGGAAAATGCTTAATTTTAACTTCAATGTCTTTTAGCCAATCGGAAATTGAATCGCGCTTTTCTAAATACTCTTCCCATTTGCTAATTGCAACAAGTAAATTTTGTTCAATTAATTTTAAATTGTTTTCGTAACCAAGCCATAAATCTTCAATAATTTGAGCTTCCTTTTTCATCACATCTTGGCCGGTTGTCGATGAACTATTAAATGCAATTTTGAAAGCATTTCTGACTTCATCTATGAATTGTTGGCCTTTTTGTTTATCGTGAACAATATCAACCTATAAAACAAAAACTTTACTGTTTAAAATTTTAAATTAATTACCCTAAAATATTTTTTAAAAAATTGATAATAATAACTTTAAGAGTTTCCAATCGATTTTGAAGGACATGTAATTCATCTGCAACCTCTTTTAGAGGCAAAATGTGCTCTTCGGCTGAACTTAGCCATCGTTGGAAACTTTTGCAGGCATTTAAAAATTGCTGATGATCCTCAATCCACTTCTCTAGATCCCTCAACACGTGCTTTTAAAAACCATAAATTTAATATCTAAATAAAAATGACTAAAAAACATTGCAACAAACTTGTGAACGATTTTCTATTCCTTGATACAGCTCCTTGATATTCGTGACATAATTTTCTAAACTCTGTTCCTGGACTTGCTGTAGTAGTAGTTGTGCCTTGTCACATAAATTATCGATCATGGGTTTATGAGACTGAATTTCTTGATGCACCGACTATTGAAAACATAAATCGTTTAATTTACGTTTAATTAGAATTCAATTGTTAATTATTACTTTATGCCCTTGCAATTGGACTCTCTTCTCTTGCAAAGTATTCCTTTTTTCACTGTGAGAATCAATTGATTGTTCAATTTCTTTAAGCCAATTGCCCAGTTGCTCTTGACTGAAAGCAAATGAATCAAATTGCTGAAGACAACCATCTAATTTCCATAATGAATCAGTTAATTTGCTTCCAAATAATTCCCATTTCTCTTGCAATTGCCTATCAAAAAATTAATATTTATTAATTGCTTGTAATTAAAATGTACAATTATTCATACTGTAATTTTAGCCTAATTTCTTCGCGACCATCAGGAGCAGTTTGCAAATATAAACGTTCTCCAAGATTAATAACTGAGTCTAATTTTGCAGCTGCGGATATTTTTTCTTCTGATAATTCCTAAAAATAATAAACATACCATCTTAAGTTATTTCATATAAAAATCTCGTTTTAAAAACATAAGTAGGCCTACTACCTGCAATTTAATTCGTTTAAATTTTATCACTTTAGAATCGCCTGAGAGTTGATTATATTTTGCAAAGAGTTTTTCAGCTTCTGTTATCCATTGCAAACATTCAACGTATAATTGGTCAAAATTCTGGTGATCTTTAATATTACTTTCTAATTTTGATAACATTTCCTGGAAACAAATTAAAATTAATTCCTGCAACTATAAGTGCAAAAAATGATTTACTTTAATCAAAGTTTTGATAGCTTGGTAACGCGAATTTATTTGAGCAATAGCTGGATTCAATTTTGAGGCGGCCAAGTCCTCTACATGTTGAATGTAACTATTAACTAAAGCAATAGTATTGTTGTACGAAATAATTTCTTCTTCCAAACCCTTTTAAAATGAAAATGTTGAAATTTCATTAAAAGACAATAATTAACTAAGTATCTAATTTCCTTACAAATAGTTTCTGATAATGAGCTTGCTTAGCTGTTAAAGTATTTTTTAAGGACTGGTCATTTACTTGAAGTTCTTTAATCTTTAACCAATCATTAACTTGATTAATTGTCGATTCGCATTCATTTAAGTACGAAATAGCTTTCTCAAATTTTTCCTTGTTAAAATTGCAGCTGTCCAGATATTCGTTCCATCGCCTACGAATCGAAGTAATGTCGTCTTTTAGTTCTGAATGGCCATCTTCAGCCGTTTCTTCTAAAACGTTTGAATTCTTTTCTACAATTTCAATTAGATGTTGCTCTCCTTCTTCCTTTCTCTTATCGCCTAAATTCTAGTTAATTAATCGTTTGTTAATTTAATAAAGCTTTGAGAAAGAAAATCATATTATACACAGACCTTCAATTCATTCAAATTAGATTGAATGACTAAAACATCAGCTTGACCATTGAAAAATATTGGCAATTCTGATGTAATCACTGCAAGCCAATCGTTGAAATTTTCTAAAGATTGGCGATACGATTCGTGTTTATTGCCCCTAGTCTCGCAAATAATTAATTGCTCCTAAAATTGAAAATTATTAATCAAAAATTAAAATTTTTAATATATTTACAAAATTACTTGTATTAGTTTGCACAACGAATTGTAAATTTGTTGAAGTTCTAGAAGATCTTGTTCTGGATTTCCTTCTTCAAAGTCATGAGCCCGTTCCTCCAATCGCTCAATAATACTTCTATGGGCTTGAATATCTTGATACACCGCCTACAGTAATAAATTAAAAAAAAATTAAAATACCTAAAAATATATTACAGTACAGTATTTAATTTTTGTCTAGGGAAACCTTTAAATTTTGTAATTGATTTTTCTTTTCTAATAATGACGGCCTTAGAGGTACACCAATTTCAAGTCGTTCTTTAGTCTCCTTTAGCCACTGACTAACCCTTTGGCAACTGTCAAGTACGAATTAAATTTCAATGAATACGCAAATATTAAAATTATTAACTTAATAATGAAGTTGAATAGTTTACTTGTCGTCAAATGAACTCCACTGCATCATTGCAACTTGAATTTTTTTGTGTGTTTGATTTACTTTTTCCCAGTAGTTCTCCCATTGATTCCGTAACTGTCTCATTTCTGATCGAATTTTTTCTCGTTCTTCTGCTGATACATAAGCTAATATTGCTTCACCAGCAGTTGAAGCTTCGCTTAAAAATACTTGGCCGTTCTTTTTTTGTCCCATGAATTCCTGATAGAAAAAATTTATGTTATAATAAATTAATGTAAAATGCACTGCATTTATTTAAATATACTTTAAGTATGCGCATTTTGTTTTTGAGAGCTGCCATAGGCTTATCAACACTTGGGGAAGCAGTCACTCTCTGTCTTAACTGCTGATCGGCTTTATTTAGCCATTCTCTAAGTTTTGTTGTAGAGTCTTCATAAGCTTCTTCAGCCAGCATCAGATTTTTAAGTTTTTGAAGATGATTCTAAAATACACAAATTTTTTTAACTTTATTATTAAATTATTTTTTTTAAAAATTAAAATATACCTCTACTGCGATTGAAGCAACACCTTTTCTAGAGCTCAATTGTTGAGAAAAAGATTTTACATGAGATTCTGGATTGAGGACACAAATATCTGTTGTCATCTTTTCTAATTGTTCAAATTTTGGTTGAACGTCGCTTATTTTTTCTAATAAGATCTAAATAATGACAAAAATTAAAAATAACAAAATTATCAAATACATTAGAATTTCCAAACCTGGCCCTTTTCAAAACGTTGACCAACTTCCATTAGATCTTGTGCTCTTGATGTTTCATCTTTTATTTCACTTTCAATACTTCGCAGCCAATCATTTAACGAATCAGCTAACTTCTCATAATCCAACCATTGCGTTTGAATAGATTCCAATTTAGCTTTAATTTGATAGATTTGTTTTTCAAAATCTTCCCATCTTTTACGCACGTCATTTAAAGTTGTTTTTACTTCTTCGCCTTCACTTTTGTCTTTTAAGACCTCTAATGCTTTTAATAAAGTGAAACCAGTTTTTTCCAAATCTTTTTTAAGGCTAAGTCCGTGGTCAACACTATTTATTGTCTCTTTTAGAATGAGAGTCTTTGCTTCTATTGTGTAGCTATCCCCAGCTGTCATTTCAGGATTGCACCAGCTAACTTTTTCAATAGCTGTTGTTAACCAACGCTGCAAACTTTGCAAATTATTTTGATATCGTTTGTTAATTGCAGTAGCCAAAACACTTTTTAATCTTGAACTTTCTGATTGTACGTGAAAATATCTATTCATTAACAAAACTAACAGATTAATATTTTGTTTCAACATTTTTAATAAAAAAAATTATACCTTTTCTTTATTGTTTCCAATTCTTTTGAAATCATCTTCATTTCGTTATCACCAATTAATTCTGCCGACAACTTTTGAGCGATATCCAAGTCGGTTAATTCCACTTCCCTGACGATTAATTGATCGTCCAATTGCTGTTTTTAAAACAATTATTATTTCCACACAAAAAAAATCCTTAATATGTCTTATTGTAGCCTACCTGGCATTCAATTAGCCTTTGTAGTAATTCTTCATCTTGCCCTGTAGTCGAATCTAGTTTTGCTAATTGAGATTTAACAGAACTTAACCAATCCAACAAACTTTGAAGTTTAGTTTTTGTAGCAATGGTTCTTTTAGAGATTTCTTTAAGCGTTTCATCCAACTGATTTGTAAGTGCCACCAATTCATTAAATTTTTCCTGGAATTGTTGTTTTTGATTTTCTAAATAGCTAATAGTATCGTTGCTTCCCATTAATTTATATAACGATTGTATTTTATCTTTGTAACTTTCATATAATTTTTCATATTCAGGCAGTTCGCTCTAAAAAAAACCAATGCATTTCATTAAAAAAATTATCAATAAATAAAAATAAACAAATACATACTTTAAATACGTTAAGTCTTGATAAAGATATATCTTTATCCATTTTTGTGCCGAAGGTTTTTTTCATATTAGCTAACCAAGTATCTAATTCTTCGTGGCTTTGTTCCAATTGTGACCAAAGAACAGATTGAGCTTCCAGATTTCTAATCATCGCATTAGTCTTATCAATTAAACTGTGTAAACGATCTGTTAAAGTATCTGTTTCTTCATTTGCTGTAGATGATAGCACCGGATTTGATATAAATGTTGACGAGAGCGACTTTGATAGTTGAAGACATTGCTTGTTGTTTAATTCCAATTGAGAACGAACACGGTTAAGGTTTGTAATTATATTCTATAATTAAAAATGACAATCACAAAATTATATTTAATACTAAAACAATAACTACGGTAATTAAATCTTTTACCCTGGCTTTGTCTAAGATGCTCATGAGTTCAGCTGCATCTTGGCAAGAACATTTAGCAAGTGTTTTCAGTTCATTTTCTACTTCGCGCAATTGCTGCTCAAGTTGAGATTTAACAGTATTGTAATCGTCCAATAAACTTAAAACATCTAATAAACGCTTTTCATTATCTTTGACAGTTGAAAGTAATTTTTCCCATCGTCTTTCGCAGTCAGAAACAGATACGTGAATGCTGCTTCCGGCGGATGTAGCTGTGTGGTGATACATCAATTCTTGAGCTTTTTCTTTCAATTGTTGCAATAGAGGCTGATTTTCTATAACATCTTTTTCCAAAGACTAAAAAAACACACAAAAAAAAAATATTTTTATAGCTCAATTAAAAAAAAATGGCTTTAAACAGTTATTACCTTTATAATAGAAATAGTAGTTTTTACTTCACTTTCAGAAGCATCATTAATATTCAAATTATTTAATTTCTTTTGTACGTCATTTATAAACGCCTCACATTTTGCTTTTGCATTTAAAAATTCTTGATTTTTTTCTTCAATCATTTTAACTTCTTCATCTTTTGCTTTAGCTAGTTCTTTAATGTGATCCACTTTATTCTCGATGACTTTTATCATATCGGATGGATTGCATATTTTTTCACCCCCCAAATCTCTGATTATAGTTTTACTTTCAGTTTTTAATAAGGTAAGTTCTTCAATTTGATGTTTAAAATGAGCAACATTTTCTTCAATGTGTCCCAGATCATCTACAATTGCCTTAGCTTCATCATCTGGCAACCTTTTACTAGTCTCTAAACGTTGTGCACTCCATTGCAATTGTTCCACATTATCTTTGTACCAGTGATCAAACTCTAGCCATCTCTGTAAATGACGTTCTTTGGCTGCCAAACCTTTCTCACAGTTTGTATAACCTTCGTTTAATTTTTTCATTTTCTCGGTTAGAATGGCTAATTCTTCCGGTGAGCAATCTTCTCCTTGTTTTAAATTCCTAATTTCCTCTTCAATTTTCCGTAAACTGTCACGAAGTTCTATGCATTCATGATGCAACGCTTTTACACTTTGCAGAACAGGTTCTACTCGATCTGATTGAATTTCGTCAAGTAATACAATTTTTTGTTGAAGTCTAGCAATTGCTACTTCAAACTCTAAAACTTTGTTTTGAAATTCTTTGCTTTTAATAACGGCATCTGATAGTGAACTTTGAAGCTGAGAAATTTTGTCCATCATATTTGAAAGACGAGATTTAATTTCACCAACGTTGCCACGTAATTTGGTAGTTGCCTCAGATGACACTAACTGGGAAAGGATATCACACTCTTGAGCTAATGTGATGGTTTCAGCTTGATGTTCAAGCACATCCCGATGTACGTTCTAAAATGATATAATGAACAATTATTTATAAAAAATATACAATATCAAAAATTATAGTTATCTAACCTTCAATTGGTTAATTTGCGTTTCAATTTCTTCAGAAACACTTGTCTTCAATTTCAAAGGTTGCTTAAGCTTATTTTCACGCTCTTCTAGCCATGAAACAATTTTTTGTAGTTTGTCTAATAATTCCTTCCACACAATCATCAAATTGTCCATTTTAGTCAACCATTGATCTAATGTTTCGCGTATTTCTTTGAGCCTTTGCAAAGAAGCAATAAGTTCACTCTGATCTACTTCGACTACACGATCAGTAATTTCTGTTGTAATTGTAATTATATGCTCGTCAACTTCATCAAATAGAACCTGAAACAAAATATGAAATTCAGATAAATTTAATATACCTTAGCTTGCAATATTTAGTAGTTTATACTTTAATTTCATCTTTCATTTTTTCTCCTTCAGCCGTTGTTTTAGGCTTCGGCTGACCTGAAGCCATTTGATTTTGTGCTTTATTTATCCAATTTTGAACTTGATCAAGTTTTTCTTGGTATTTATTCCATTGAGATACTTGATCTTTAATAAGTTGAATTTGTTGATGTAGCACTTCTTTTAATTGGTTAATATCTGTCCGAACTTCTTGTATTTGTTTCATAAGAACATTATGACCCGAGCTTGTCGGCTCCTCTTTAATCAGATCTTGTCCTTCACTTTCTAAATTCCGTAATAACCGACTTTTTTCTTCGAGATCTTGTTTAATTTTCTAATTTAAAATTACATCATTAAAAATAGTTCAATTATCATAAATAAGTTCATACTGTACTTCAACAATTTCTTCTTTCACTTGTGGAGTTATAAGCGTAGATGTCAACGTTTCTAAAACTGCTTTAGTCTTTTCGATCCAGTTTTTAATTTCGTCCAGTTGTAGATTATACGATGTCCACTTGAAAGATATATCTTCTAAGAAAACAATCTTTTCTCGAACAGTGCTTAAAACAATGTGTATTTGTTTTTCGATTTCAGTAATTTCTTTTTCTAAAACCGGTTTTTGAGTTGAATCCACTTTATCAGCTAAAGCATTGCTTAAATCGTGTAATTTTTTTAACATTTCATCAGTTGCTTGACGCAAATGCAAATTAAGATCCTTAATAAAAAAAATTCATAAATAATCATGATCTTTAAATTAATATAAAATTAAAAAAACAAACCTTTTTATTTTTTAATTCTTGAGTTACTTCTTGTCCGGAAATATTTTCCGTTAGTTTTCGTAATTCACTTTCTGCTTGTTTCAGCAATTGGAAAATAGAACTTTTCTGTTCTTCATAATCGCTCCAGACTTTCTGAACAGTCTAAATAAATATTTAAACATTAAAAACAATTTTTTTTTAAAAAAAATTATGATTAATTATTACCTTAAGATTTTTAATTCTATTCATCACATGATTATAGGTTTCGTTCCACAGAGATTCAAGATTGTCTACTGTTGGACCAACAAAAGCCGCTGCACCTTCAGTAGCTTGCAAATCTCTTCCTTTTTGAAGACTTTTGATAATTTTACTGCGGTACTCTGTCAATTTACTCATAAGACGCTAAACAAAAAATATTAATGTTAATGCAATTTAAATGACAATAATCTATTCAAAACTAATGTTTACCTCTTGTCGTTCAATAAGAGTTTGAATTTTATCAAGACTATCGATGACTATTTCTTTGTCCTCTTTTTTAACACTATTTTGGAGGTCTTTTAACCACTCATTTACTTCTTCGACTTCCTCACGATAAAGGAAGCACATGGAAATCGTTTCCACGTGAGTTACAGTAGTTTCGATTGTAGGTAACAAATGTTTATATCTTGTTATTAAGTTTTGTAATCGTTGTTGTTCAAAAGATGCTTTCGATTCGTTACAGTGAGCTACTAGCAGATCTAATTGATGAACTAACCATTTCATATTTTCGCGATGTTGGTCAACATCTTCAGCAATTGCCTAAACCAAAAAAAAAAATTAATTCTTATTTTGCTTATATTGTCTAAAAATAATAATTGAACAATGTCTTACTTTAAATGATAACTCTAATTCATGAAAGTCTTTTGCTGAGAGTGCATCTGAACTCATTTTAGCAACAGCAGCATCAACAGAGTCCATCCAATTGACCATTGACAAAAATCTAATCGAATAAAACAAATTAATTAAAAAATTCTAATTAACATTCGTTTGTTTTTTTATAAAAAAAAAAATAACCTTTTATCGTATTCTTCCCATTGTTGAGGAATATTTTTTAACAGTTGGTGCATATCTTCGATCTCCTTTTTCAAACGAATCCATTCTTTTTGAAGTTGTTCTACGTCAAATCGATAAGAAGTTTCAGTTGTTTGACTATAAGTGGTTAATTTAGTAAGATCTTCAAGTTGCGATTCAATAGATGAAATACGACCATCCTCATCAAAAAACCTCTAAATTATAAAAATAGATTAACATCTTAAAATGTACGCTTTTATTTAATAAAACATTCATTGCATGTTTTAAATTCAGAACTCTTCAATTTAATTTTTTTAAACAAATACTTAGCAAATTTGTAAACTTATGAAATACTTTATACTTAAAACTCACTTTATGACGCTTGATCACTGTCAAAACATCTTCAGTGTTGGTGTTATAAGCGTGTTGCTCAGCCATCAATTCGGTTTCGATTTCGTTTAATTGATGTTTGAAAACATCTTCTTTGCATAAATATTCCAAAGTGTAGAGATGCACGGGAACATACGAGGTAAGTTCCTATTTAATTAATGAAAAATTTCGGTTAAGAAAATATATTTGAATTCAAAGACGAAAATGAATTAATCGAAAAGCAGCTACAGAATATTTCTAGACACTGAAGTACGGTCGTACCGAAGAATAACAGCCTTTCTTTGTAAATGTCGTAGACCTAAACTGTTTTGAAAGGCTGTTTGCATTTAGCGCAAATACTCCTTTTTTTATTTTTAATAAAGAGATGAGGGGGTCCCGTTTTAATTTCACAGAAACAGGCGCATGTTACAAAAGTATTTTGGAAGATTTCCAATGCTTTCAACTGTAAACGGATCTAATGCTCGCTCATATTCTTTAAAGCCTTAAGCCTTTAGTTTTACAGAATCCGAGGTGTTTGCCTCTTTTATTTCTTTGGATTTTTTCAATTTTCCTTTCTGTTCAAGCATTTGAAAAAAAATTCATCTCTGAATAATAATATGCAAGTTTTCATTAAAACAATTAAATGCTTGACTATAATTTAGTATTTATAAAATTAAATTATTATACTGGATGTACCGTATTAACAATATTATAGTACTTTCATAACAAAAATAAGAATTTCCAAAAAAGTTAAACTTATGCTTCACTACGAAAAATAAAAGATTCTGGCTATTCAAAGTACAAATTGATAAAAACAAACTACAAGAATTTAAAGTTAAGTTTATAATGTTTAAGTCCCAATAAAATAAAAACAAATGAAAATAAAAATATCGTGTTTAGTCTGGGTAGGTAAATTAAAGCAAATGGGAAATCCTTTATGTTAGTAAATGCAAACTATTAAATGAAAATATCTTTCAACATTCTTAATATATTGTTCTAAATATATCTTTTGATATAGTACTAAAATTGAAGCTTGAAATATATTTCAATTTGAAAGAGTACTAGTTCCTGGACGGCCATATGGGAAATACTGTAGTTGTTTTTTGAATTGATGTGCATAACGCGGATAATGACTTTTAGATTTTTTTTAACCTTACCATAAATAGAAAAAAATAGCTTTATTATTAGTCAGATAAAAATAAAGCAAAACAAAAAAAAGCATTTGAGATTTACTTCCTACTTTTGCTGGAAATAAGCACTTTAGTGAACTCGTGTAATATTATATGCTAATATAAAAGCACACCAATGATATTAATTACAGGGGAACACTCAACCGCTTATTACAATTTTTTTTTAAAAAAAGAACGGATAAACCATTCTGTAAATAAGAAATTTTTTAAACTAATAAGAAAAACTGATTTTTTTTGGCTGAAAAGAAGTCAGCAAAATTAAGCTGTAGGCCTACGATTTCGTCGATTATAATAATTAATAAAGTGTTAAAACTAAGTACACTGTGTACTTCTATTTCAAACATAGGTATCATTCAAATGTTGTAATAGAACTATTGTAGTTCGCAATTAAGTTTAAAAAAACAAATGCGTTAAGTGTTAAAAATATTATTATAAGCCAAATTTACTCCTACTTACTTTCCATTTTCGCTGCAAGTCAGCAGTCGTTTGATTGACGTGTGTGTCTGGTGTTGTTAGACGGGATTGCACGTTTTTAGCTGAGGTTACCAACTCGTTTACGAGGTGTTCGCTCGGAGTACTGAAAAAGTTCTAGACAAACAAACAAAAAAATTTAAATCAACAGAATTGACCTTCGTAACAATAGCACAAAACAAATAGTATTTTTAACGTTAGATTTATCTATTTTTTCCCATTAATATTTTAATGAATTTCAAACTCATTCTAAGGAAGTCAATGACCTCGACTAGTGTCTCAAGACTTCAAATACGTCAGACTAAAATGCATTAAATCGCGTCAAAATAGTGAAAAATTAGATTTGTAATTTTAAGTTTTACAGTATCAATTTTAAAAGAAAACTTAAAAATGTATTTTAAGTCCGCCAGACCGCCATAAGTCATTTGATAAAGAAGAGACGGAATGAGCAAAATACAGTATTATTTTACAAAAAAAATTAGTGAGTTATTGGAAGTTGACCTCGACTTGGTTAAATTTAAAATAAAAAAATCAATTGGCCAATAGGGAAGTTTCGGACATAAAATATTACAATTAAAACGAAAAAACATT
Organism: Polydesmus complanatus; assembly: GCA_034692225.1. Taxonomy (NCBI): domain Eukaryota; kingdom Metazoa; phylum Arthropoda; class Diplopoda; order Polydesmida; family Polydesmidae; genus Polydesmus; species Polydesmus complanatus. The sequence continues at coordinate 66,988 of JAQGAZ010000087.1, forward strand.
AAATAATAAAGTGAACCACGTTCGTTTGTTTTTTTTGATTTTATTTTGAAACCTTTTTTAAAAAAGAACTTTTCAAATGGTTTTTTATTTTTATTTTCTGTGAAATGATATAGTAATTACTTTTTATTTGTTAATTTAATTTTTTTGTTTGTACAGTGGGTCACTGTACTATTTAATGTTTTATCGTTTTATTGCAATAACGTTTTCGTTTCCGAAACCTCCCTAATAAGTTGGCCACCATGAATGACAGTGACGAAGACGGATGAATTGAACGAAAGAACTAACCTTGTGAGCTTCTCGTCTATATTTAATTTCACTTGTTTTTTCAGCCAATAACTTTTCAGCAGTTTGAATCCACTGAACTAAAGCTCGCTCATTTTCAAGAAAGCGATTCCAATGATGAAGGGCTTCTTCCAATTGTCTTTCCCAACGCTCAGCTGCCGTTCCAACACCCTATTTTCAACAAGCATTTAGAATTTAAATTTGTGATAAATAAAGTTTGCTTTAATTAAGTTAAATATGCTTACCTTAAAACGAGCATTGAGCACACTGATTGATTCTTGGAGATGACTAGTTTCAATTCCATGACTTCCAATCAACGTCCTCATCAATGTCTCATAAACTTTATTTATATTTTCTAACCTTGTAGCGTAATGTGGACAATTTAAAAAGAAAGCCTTTAAAAATTTAAAAAAATATTTCACGTAAGTATTATCAAACCGTTTAAATATCTCATAATTTGTACAAAACACTATAATACTGCACATAATTTTACCCTATGTTTGTAAAGACAAGTCTGAATAGCATCCTTATCTCCACAAAGAACATGGCTAGCCAATAATTCCTCAGCTGAATGGAGCCAGTTACAAATTTCTAGTATGTTTGAATCCAAGACTTCAATATGACTCAATAATTGGTTAAAAATGTACAATCGAGATGGAATGGTAGCGCGCACAACCAATAGCGATTCTTTTTCCTATAAATATAAAATAAAGTACATGCACTAAGTGAATGGATGTAGCTTACTAAGATTAACTGCACCAGTAAAGTAGATTATTAAAATTTAGTCCTACCACTTTAAGTTCATTCATCATAGCGTCAACTTCATTACGTTTCAACTCTGGTATCAGCGCTTGAATTTTTCTTGAGATGGATTTAAATACAACTTCCATGTCTTCACATTCGGATTGTAACCTCTTAATGAACAAAAACAATAAAATTAATAAGTTGTACCAAAAAAAAATTTTAAAAATGTACCAGTAAAACTTGACTACAGGATTTTAATTCGTTAGAATCACAAATCTTCACTTCCGCCAATATTTGCTCAGAATTTCTTAACCACTTTCTAAGCTTTTCCAACCCTAATCGATAATCTCTTCGATTTTTAATCTGTTCAGCTGAATGTAAATATTCATGAACGTGAGGGAATATTAGATCCCAATTGGCATTAATTTCTAAGAGTTGTTTTCGAACTGCAGTTGCAACATTTTCATCACCGTTAATAATTAAAAAGTTTCCAGTTTCGTTTAATAATTGTAAATTGTCGTTCCAACGACTGAGATCTTCAAAAAAATCCTACAACAACCGATAATTATTAAAAACATGCTATTAAAATATTAATCTAGTAATCTAAAACTTACAATTTTCTCATCCTCTGATTTATTTAACATTTCGTTAGCCATTTGTAACCAATTTCTAATTGCATCTAAATTAAAATAATATCGTTTCCAACATGATTGAGCTTCGCTTAAAAACTGTTGCACTGCTATTAAATCTTTCACGAGCAATTGACCCCGATCTGAAATTTCTCGTACAGTTTTATTGATATTTTCAATTTCTTTTGAATCTGAAACAAATAATGTCAAATTGTAAAATATGTGAATAATTATGAAAAATAACAGGTATATTTAACCATTAGTTCCTTCCCGTTTGTAAATCTCTGCAGATTGACTGAATTCGTTGTACAAAGTTTCCATCGTGTTATATAGGTTATGAGTAACAATGAATTCCTATTATAAACCATTCAAATAATCTAAATAAATTTTGACTCACCAATCTAAATTAGTATAAAATTACTTGAAAATCTTTCAATATTTGTTCGATAAATTCGGTACTGCTCAACGGGCGTTTGCACTTGTTTAAATGATTGTCAATCAGTTCAAAAATAGCCAAAAGTCTATGCTTAGTTAACTCGTATTCAATTGTTTTCTGTCTTTCCCTTGACGTGACTGCTAGTCGTGACAATCTAGTAACCAGGTCATGTAAATGAACAGAGGAAACACCTGATAATGGACCTCTTGATATTTGCAAAAGGCTGTGCTGAACAACTTGAATGTTGGAGAAAAAATTCTTAAAAAAAAAAAAAAATTTTACTTTACATATTAAATGGTTAAATGTTTTAATGGTTACATTGTGCTCAGTCAATTTTTGCTCTAAAATGTTGACTTTATCTTGCTCAAATACCATATCCTTCGGCAAAAGTTCAGAGTGTACAAGATCTTCAGCTTGATTAATCCAATTGCCTATTTGCCCCAATTGTCCTGGAAGATTTTTATCTAAAATCCAACGCCATTGCTGAAGTTGTGTTTCAACATTTTTCCAACGCTGATTCAATGTTTTCCATAAGTCTTTCGCAACATATTTAGCACTCTTAGATTCAACACGAGATTTTATCCTTTCGTAAAGTTTTGATTTTTGTTCCATTTCCTCTCGTAGATTCATAAATTGCTAAATAACAATATAAATTATTTAAATGTTTTCAAACAATAAAATAATTTTAAATTTCGTATCTTACTTCGTACTCTCGTTCTTGGTTATTTCCTGATCCAACACCAGCTAATACTTCATCTGCTTTATTTAACCATTTAACTAGATCATCGTATTCAGATTTCTCTACATCTGACACTGAAATTTTTCTGGCCTAAAAACCATTTTTTGTGAAAAATTAAATTGATGAAAATTGTACAAGTTTAATAGTTACATGTGCGTTTGGGTCGGGAAATCGGTGTAAAAATTGAGCTACATATGTCATAATTGATTTTTCATCAGGATTCAATACGTCGACATCTATATTAAAATTTTAATTCAAACAAAGGTCTGATTTAAATTTATTTATAACTTATGAACCTTCGGCATCTAGTAATTTTGGAATTCCTAATTCTCTTTCAGCTATGCTAAATGCATTAAGTAACCTTTGACGACTTGTCATTAAATGAACATTACTCCAATCAAATAAATCAGGTCGGATAGCACAAATTAAAGCAAGGAAAGCTTTTCCATCTCTCCAACTCACACCAAAGTCTTTTACATCTATACCAAATCTAAAGTACCAATAATAAAAAATAATTATTTACATTTTTATTATAACTTGTAAAAATAAAACAATTAACCTCGTTACTATACTTCGAACCCATTGCAACAACGCTGATCTTGCTCCAGATTGAACTTTTTCAGCTCTTTGTGGTTTAGCCGGTTTAGGTGGGGCGACAGTTGACCAACGAGCATTAGCATCAATTGGGCTCATTTCACCAGGGTTAAGGTCAATTTCACTATTAACACTTTCACATGACCTAGCTGCCAACTGTTCGGCCAATAACCTAGTGTGCTCTTCAATCTATTGATTAACAAAAAACATCAAATTGCTATTGAATATAAAACTTTTAATCGTCAATACTTACTTGAAAATATAAAATAATTGTCCAAATTAATCCTAATACAATGGCAGGTCTGCCATCTACTATATCCGCAGCATTGATATTTACAAGCTTCACCTGAATTTAGAAAAAAAACAACAATATTTTAAAATAATGCTTATCTGATGTACATAGTTATTTTATCTTTCAATTTATTTTTAAAGAAAACTAAAAATATATTCTGCTGCCATTTTGTTTATATGTTTTTCCCCACTTGATAAAAATGGAATCAGAAAGCAGGTCACATATTATTTTTAAGTTTCTGAACATAAACTTTTTGGCTGGAAATTTATATTCAGTAAACTATTAAAATCCATATAGTTTGTGAACTAAACCTTAAATATTACTAACCCTTCTCCTTTCCAAGAATTGCAAAGCAGTATTCATGTTACTGATGAAATGAGGTCTTCGGAGAGCTTTTCCTTTTTCAAGAGGCTAAAATTTTTGCATAAAATTAAATTAAAATGTTATAAAATTACATTATTCTTTAATTAAATATTACCAATTTCTCTCCTGATATAACCTCTAAGAGAGCGATAAGCCTAGTTCCATCTTTAATATCTTCAATCAAATTATTAACTCTTAATGGTGGAATACGCTATAAAAACACATTTTAATTAAATTATATTATTTTAGCATGCGTGAACAAAATATTTTTAACTTTTTTTATTTTTTGAATTTTATATAAGACTTTTAAACCCAAACAGGGAAGATAAAGTATTCTAGTGTTTCTATTTAGAGATTTTTGCTATTTAGCATATTTAGTTGCTGCAACTGAACTCATTTTGAGTTAAACTTGGAAACAGAGAGTAGAACGTGTAGGCTATATGCAAACAAGAATTAAAAAAAAAACACAAACACAAAGAACAAACAAGTCAGCAAGTAACTTCCATTCCTTTTTAACAAACCCTCTTACGATAAATATATGCCCCATATAATATGTTTAATGATCTTTGCAATCTCAAACAGCCGGTGGGCCTACTTAAAAGACTGTTTTCACATTCATTTGGCATTTTACCACCACTTTTGATAGTAACCATATGATGTTTTAAAAGTTTTTCTATTGCTATTAATATTTGAAGAAGTCTTTTTATTATGTTATTATTGTTTCCTTAAAAATATTTTTTACTCGCGCTGCTCAAACCTATTTGATTACCGTAATAATAATTATAATAAATAAAACTGTACCTGAGCCAAATAAGCGTTGATCCAATTGACGAATGTTTTCTTCTGTACTCTCTCTTGTTCATCTTAAATACAAAAATTTAAATTAATTTTCAATTCACTTTTATACTATTTTGAAATTTATACGATAATTGTTTGTGTTTTAAACCAAAAATAAAAATCACGTAAATTAGTTACAGTAGTTATATTTATATTTTTTCTCAAATAGTTTTAAAAATGCATAATATTAATATAAAGTAGGATTTAAATAATACTTTTATGTACAATAATACCAAAAATGCAAAAAATAATGTACAAACAAAAAATAAAATTAATATTGATTCTAATTATTTCTATAGCATTTTATTTATGTTACTTTTAAAGCAAATTTTATTTTGCAAACCAAAAAGCAATTTAAAAATAATAATTATTTCCCCGTATTTTAATCCTTTCTATCATTCTCTTAAACCATTTTCATAATATGTTAAATTTGTAACCTGTGTTTGGTGGAAACAGTAAATAAATAAAAAAAATGTATTATAATTCTATAATTTATTCTAATTTCTCATGCGGTCTTGCGTTGGCGAAATTGCTCTTAAATAATAACAATGCCGGAAACAGACCAATAAATTAAACATAATGTACTGTGCCTATCGTTATTATTATATCGCCAAAATGACCTTGTCATAATACTAACAAATTATTATTTAATAGAGGTGGTTAATACATTTATAGGTTTTCAATCAATAAATGCTGATTACGCAGGCTTCTTAAATGACATAAGTATGTGAATTGCAAGGTCTATATTAATAGCTAATAAATAAATATAATTAAATCGCAAACTATAAATTTGGGAATATTTTCCTTGGTTAAAATAATAATTTTATTATAATGGCATAATATTTATGGCATCAAAATGTTAGGCTCAAAGTTCCAGAACAAACACCATAACAATAATATTGCCTTCGAGTGATGACTATCTCTGTTTTGACATTTTTTTCTATTTTCTTATTCCAACTTATTCAAACTTTTTTAAACCTCTCAACTGTACTTCCGTAATATAAGTTTTGTCGCGTATCAATTATTCCAAAAGAATATCTAAACATAACATCAACTAAAATATTTTATTACTTTCCGATACGCGCAATAAATATGATAGTTCCGGGAAATGTCGTTTGGAAAGTCAACCAAGATTAAAGAGCTGAGAAGCGTGATGAAGGCTGGAGCATAGCCAAAGAACAAAAAAAAAAATCTATAAAACAGGATTACTATCTTACATAATCAGGTAGCTTAATTATGTATGCATGTGATGTAACAAATTCTTGTTCCCGAAAATATTCAACCTCAAAAAAATAATGTAATAACGATCATGTTAAATCATAAAACGTTTACTTCATAAAAAAAAAGTTTGCTACAGAATAATAATAATTATAATATTTGAAGAAAAGAACTTTCGTATTTACTATTTTTTATTTTTTAAAAAAAAAAAAATAGCATTAAAACCATGATTAAATTCAAAGCTTAGTAAATCAATCACTTGCCAACATAAAAATCATAAATTTATTTACTCCCGTTTTTTTCTTTTACTTGTACTTACTGTATGTACAGTACTTTTCTTAATTTCTTTTTAATTTAAACCAGCATAATTAATTTTTGAAAATGACTGATCCTCCTTAAAATTAAAATAAATCGTACTTCCTCAATTTTACAATGAGTTTAAAATGTTGTTTTTTAAATAAGCATGCAGTTATTTTGAGCTGGGTGCCAGGCTCTTTGTAGTCCCGAGCCCATATGCCACGGAACGGTTACCATAAAAGTAATGTTCCATTGCACCTAATTTATAAATTACTCGTATATAATGCAATAATGGACTTCAATTTCTTTTACTTAAACAGTATTGATTTATTTTGAATTTTAGTCAGCAGAATTTCAAAATAATAACTGCGAAAAATAATTCGTAGTGATTGATTCTCCCAAAAATTGTAATACATTAAACTTTTGCGTTTCCACAATGTTTAATTCCCCGCCCACCCCCCTTCAAAGTCAGTTTAATCCTCCTACCTCGAGAATGAGCAATGTGTTTGTCGTACTCTTCAGTGTGCGACTTATCTGGATCCATCCTGTACTGTATATCCGCATGACAGCGTTTTCCTTGGCACTTATTTACCACTAAACCTTGTTTGTTCGAACGTAATTGACAAAAACACCTTGCTTTTAATATTTTCCGTTTGATACCGTGTCCACCACCGCTAATATTACAAGAAGCGCCGGCACCACAAACACTACTACCGGTATCAGATTTTACACTGGCTTCCTCTTCAGCGTCACAACATCTAATTCCATTAAATTGTCCAGCCATGATGACATTAAATCTTTTTCTTTTTCCTCTCGTGTCAAATTGATTTCAAGTGCTATGGTGCTAGAAAAAATCGCGTAAACGTGCAACAAAATTGCGCTAATTTCTACTGTAGCCATAACAAAAGGCGAGGCGGAATCATCAATCATTTAATCATTTTTCTCTTTCACGCTGACATCGACTAGAAGATTGACACCGACGCATTTTCATTCAACTTCCCTCAATTACATAATTTATATACAAATGAAGTCAATTGTTTTCACCAGTGAACCAAACGCCTGCCTCGGACTCCTCCGATAGAACTGTATCCCGAGTTTCCCCTTCAATGATGGTATTTTTACTCATCCAAAATAATCATAATCTTCAACTACGAAATAAAATCTTGAACTTTGTCCTTCCGAATGATTTCCCTCGTTTATTAATCCTCACGTACTCTTAATCCACGTTGTCGCTCTCGACTTTTCTTTACGTTGAAATTTAATTTTGAGTTATTATTATTATTATTATGGGTGGAGCTTACTGTCATTCATACGCGTGCCAACCATATCACGTTTCGACGCAGACTTAAACTCGCGTTTAATAAAAAATAATAAACAATTTAATTTTTTGACTTAATATTTATAATAATTATTATTGTTAATATTATACCATCTATCATAATACATGTCCCCTCTACGGTTTCGTTGAGTCTGCTAGGTTGGTTTTCTCCTTTTGGTTTAGTCCTGCCTTGCATCCCTTCCTGACAGATTAAACCACTCTCTCGTCGATCGATCGATCGATTTTTCATATTATTATTCTACAAAGTCTGGATCCATTCGGAAAGTGCTTCCCTCCTGTTTGATTTCGAACAAACTCGCTTTCTGGTTTTATATAAATATTAGCATGACGATCGATCAAACGAGGTTTTCAAAGGGGAGTAATTGCTTAATGATTTATTCGTATCAATTATCTCATGTTAATTTACGCAATTAGATAAACCTTTAATCTTCGTGATTGACGTCGCAGCGTAAAATCATTGGTCCATTTACAACACACGTGTGTAATGGAACCGCACAAGTATGAAATGTAACGGCACACGTTAGAAGAAGAATGGCGCACGCGTGCACTGGTGAAACATTCGGTTAGGGGGCGCTTTGTTATACGGATTTAATTTATTACTGCACAAAAAGTTTTATTAATAATAATTTTTTCTAAATAAAGAAACTAATTATTGTAATTAAATAAAATCTGCAAATTAAATTAACTTTACGAAAATTATGAAATTGACACGCAATGTGAACTAATTATAAATACAGCCTTGATTAAAAACAAAGGCCAACTAGTTAAGCAATGTAATGGAGTCTAATTAAAAATTCTTAGAATTAGTCGGATAAAATTATATCGCCAAACTTTGATTACGGGTAAATTGTAAATTAACATTGCCGTAGGATTTGCGGTGAATATTTTCAAGTTCACTGCGCAGTCACATGCAATAAATTCCGAATGGACGGTACAAATAGAGATAATTTTCAAATTTCTCTTGTAGGCCTAATGTCTAGGTTATTATGTCACATTTAAAAGTTGAAATTTGAATTCCGGTACATAGGGAAAAAAATTCTAAATTTTTGAATTTTTTTAAAAAAAAAAAAAAAAAATTTAAATCCCCCAAAAAAAAAAAATTTTTTTTTTCTTAATTTATTTTTTAAATCTTGAAAATTGAAAATCTGATAAATAGAATAGAAAATCAAATCTTTAATTGTTAGATGTAAAACAATCAAATTCTATTATTTAAACCAACCAACTCAAATAACTTCCATCTCCAACAACATCAAAATTGTGTGCAAATAAGTGATAAATTTGTTTCTTTGCAAATCCATTTTTTCTTATGAGATGGTATCACTATTATCCAAACTAAAAGTAATTTCTCAGAAAAACTCAGTATATTTACAGTATAATTTTAATATTGAATCACGTTATTTATTTCTTTTCCAGATTTATACTTTTCAAAATTTTAACTTTTTAGCATTTCACTTTCAAGGTTTTGTGTTGTTGAGGTATCTTCAATTTTTACCAAAATACTCTTTTGTTGTTGCTTATTTCATTTGGACTGGTAATGTTTTTAAGGTTGCTCATTTAAATTATAGATCAATCATCCACCTAAACTTACTGGACCTAATCTACCTTATCCGAATTCACCTTAAAATATAAACAACAAAAAAATTAAATTTGTTTACGAAATGTAATTTTCTCGGAAATTTTGTATCATAATTTATGTTGTAAGTACTGTATTAGCATGCGGAGGCCCGTACATTATTTTAACCTTTTTCACCTGTCTCGCATTTCCATTTGAATTTGTTGTCAAATATCTCTATTTACATAACCAGTTTAGGTAAATCTATCAGCATTCGTCCCACGCCTATTAACTCCTTCACTGTATTTACGTTAAAATTTGAGAAGACGGTTATAATCGTCGTTGTCCTTGGCAATCGTTTTATTTACAACATGAATGTATTTTTCCTGTTGGCCGTGTGGGTGGCTTTGGAAAATTGAAAAATTGAATAATGCGAACACCACATGCTAAAAACTTCAAATATAATTATGTAATAGCATTTTAAGAACTAAAATAATTTTTAATTTTGTTTTAATGCTTAGTTTTCATATTAAATAATTAGCGACTAGGATATTACGGATACAGGGATAATAAGGGTCGTCCTTAGGCATACGCAGCATACTCGGTCGCGTAACATTCGCGACAATTCGAGCTACAAAATTAAGTTCAATTGCTATTTCTATCGTTATTATTATACAGGGGCAGTCTGGCCCGGGGTCTATAGGGTCACACACAATAATAATTGTGCGTTAACTTGCGTAAAGCACCCAAAATTCTAAAAGCGGCCCTGGAGATAACTGTCCGAGAAAGTACTTTTCAGTTTCCACCAGTTATTAAAAAAAAGCTAGCAAAACTTAAAAGTTGTAGCATTTTAAGAAGAAACTCAAAGTTTTTTTGGGAAAAAGGGCAAATGTAGCGCCTTTTTTGGACAAAATAATAAGATTTTTAACAATTTGTCTCAATTTTGTCGCCCCGTGGTATTTTGTACTCAAGGGGCCAAAGAGTCGCACTTTGCCGACCGCTGATGTAAAGCAATGAAACACAAAACTATGTACAGTATTAAAAACATTTTCTGTATCGTAGTAACCTTGTTGCAAACATTTGATATGCAGTACCATTTCGAATTATTTTAGAACTTATATTGGATTTGTGTGTCTCATTTGGTTTCTATAAACCATTACGCTCAGCGTATGGCGGCATCCTGAATCGAAAGGTTCCCATGCGCCTATTCCGGGGAATTCACTGCAATAGTATATGCGTTTACTCTTACTATTTACTAAATTGTATTGGTTACGACCTTTTGATAATCATGCATGTATTGTCAAGTACGTGTAAAATGAATTTCACCGGAATAAACAGGAATTAAAAATCAAAAATGAAATCAAAGCTTTCCCTTTTAAATTCATTTTAAGGCATAGATAGCATTGAGACTCACATAATTTTAAACGCGTATGATTATTTACATAACTTTAAAATATAAATAACATACCGGTAATTTTAAATTTTTAGATTTTTTCACTAAAATTCATATTTGTTTTTTTAAAAAAATATATATTTTTCATTTTCTAAACCTTTTTTAAAGAATATTTTGTTTATGAAAAATGCCATTTTTTTAATTTTATTTTATTTTTTATAATTAACAAAAAAAAATTTTTTTACAGAAAAACCTTTCTGAGTTTCCGTATAAAATAGCACCATTTTTAAGTTTTTAGCCCTGCTAATTTTTTCTAACATGCGGAAACAGGAAAGTAACATCTCGGGCACCCGGTATAATATTAGAAAGACGTAGGTGTTGAGATTTGAGAAGTATTTTCAATTTATAATTGCATCAATAAAATAATCCTAATACTGTACAGGAGAACCTCGATAAATCGCAAATTATTCCAAATTATTGTATTCCTTTTCTATCGTCTTAAAAGACTACAACACTAGACAATAATTGCAATACAATAGGGAATTTCAAAGAGGTTTTTGACGCGGAGATTAGGTTCATCATTATAAGGGGATTTACCTATGCTACTTGTATTTATTCAGACGCGAGAAGTGACGCGTGGCAAATTTTGGGGTAAAAATACTGAATAAAAAAGCGGCAATAATTTTAAAATAGCAACAAAAAAAATTACCCCTGCTTAAAACTTTTATTGTAACCGTGTTTACCTACCAGTAGCATATAAAAAGCATTATTGCCTCACACTAAAAAAATGACTTGGAAAATTATTTTTAATATGATCGAAAAAGTGTAAACGCTACCTGTATTTTTAAAGACTATTGTTAAAATTTCAACCAGTTTTATCATTAAGTACTTCACACTTTTCTCGCCCCCCTTTAATTGCTTTGTTGAAAGCTGGAAAAGCGGCATAACAGACAATTGGCACACGTGCGTTAAAAATGTCAAGGACAAACAATTATTTAAATGCGCTTTTTTAACTATATTTTCCATTTGATAGGATTTTGAGGTCGCCCTCGTATCCACCTACTCATTCCATCACTCTGCTTAAGCCTACCCGGTAGAAACTTTATGATACTGTTGGCTAAACTAGAAAACCTCCTAACTCAATTTTTTTTGCTGATATTGAGCTATATCAGTTTGTCTTGAGACGGGTAAAAGTGCAATCAGTTTTTGGTTCCTGTGTAAAATTTTGATTTTGGAAGTTAAGAGGTTTTGTGATTTAGCCTGTAGGCCTACACCATCTTCCCAAATTAGTTTAATAACTCGTGATTGTAAATTTTATTGTTTATCTGCATAACTCCTTAATGCCGAATATGTATTTAAAATAATAACTTGTCTAACAACATTACTATTACTATTGTTATTCTTTTTTTATGAGGTTTGTCAAAAGCTTTGGTAATAAAAAGTGCAAGAAAAAGCGGGAACGACAAATCGAAAGCGAAAGAAATCGAAGCAGCAACGGTTTATTTACTTTTGAAATTTAGTCGCGGCAGAGATCGCAGCTGTTCCCTAAACAAAAATGTTAATAGCTTTATTCCAACCTGAAAAGGAAATGTTAAAAAGGAAATTATGATCTGACCCTCTTAATGCGAGACGTGTATAAATATAGACGGTAGCCCCGCAAAAACAATTTTTAACATCATCTTTTATAACTCTACAGTATGAAATAATACTTGTATTAAAATAACAAGTCAATACAGATCATGTTAAAGGAACGTAAACGAGAAAATAAACGCTAATTTAGTTTCGGCTGAAATTAAGAAAAACCGATCAGCGCTAAATGAAACCCTTATCAATTCAGCTTTACCGTACCCGCGTAACGCTATACAAACGTTTTCTTAACTTTACCGCATCCTCTACAAGCTATGAGCAGTGAAGGCTGATTATTTGCTAAATGTATTAAAATTACCGTATTTAAAATTAAATTGGCATCTAAACCGTTAATTATTAAAAATTGTATACCAGTACTACATTTATTTTAAAGATCATAAATGGTTAATTACAATAATATTCAAAATAATTAAAGTCTCTTTTTTTATCAGCAAACTTAATTATTGATTTAAAAGCGTATTTTGCTTCCCTGCCAGGGATATCCCTACGTCAATTTCATATTGTTAATTGGCACAAAATTAAAAGTTTAAAAAAAAACCCATTTATAATAATTATTATAGTTTTTTGAATTGATAGATAAAATAATTATTAGGATTATTTCTAATTTAATTTTTTTTTTAATGATAATAACTATGGCCACTTTCGTATGTTCTGTGGGTTGTTTTGTGTTTAAGATCGTTCTCAAAAATTAATTTTTTTGACTAATCAAAGTGATTATTAAATGTTTTGCTGATAGAAAGCAAATTGTTGCTTTTAAGAGTCCTTCGTATCAATGAGGACTGGTATAGGTTATTACTCATAATTTCAAGTAGGCCTACATGTACATGTACATGTATTAGAAGAATTTTGTTCCGCCTACGTCACACTTTAACTCGTAATATCGAGTATTAAAATTTAAAAAAGTAAACGTGTTCTAAATAAAGATAGTTTTATATTTCTAGAGTGTTCTACACTCATCTAATCAAGTTGAGTCGAAGCTGCCAACTCATTCGTAGGAAATATACATTTCAGGCATAAATATAATTCCGCAACGAGATAACACTGTTTATGCTAAAAGTTTAGTTAAAAATGGTAAACGCGCGTGGGTTACTCGCCACTACAACATAACCGTATGACGGTGTGGAAAATATTTGTAAACTGATTGTTTACAGTTTCCGCTAAACGCTATACTCATTAAAATTATATACTTCTAAGTGTATTATGCAATAATAATTAATATTAAAAGCTACTGGTAATTATAAGCGTTTCAAATGCATGCATTGCTTATGAAACATCCTTTGCACAAGAAAAATAGTTTGCATAATTTAAATACAATTACGCATTACACGGCACTAATACAGAGTGCCTTATTTCAATTACAGTATGTACCAGCAAACGCTATGAAATTCTACTAGGGTAGTTATCAACCTGTGGTACGCGATACTTTATCAGGTGCTACTTTTTTTTAGCTATTAAACAAATAATTTGTATTAAAAGTGTCATTTCTTAGATTAAATTGTTAATTTTTTCAAATTAAGATGTAGTTTTATAGATTAAAGTGATCTTTTTAGATTAACACATACTGTATACGCTAATTGTATTTATTGGGATTGAAAAGGGTTTTCTTTTTAGACTACAATGTGACAATGAATTGAAACCAATAATATAGATTTAAGCATCACCATTTCAAGTATTGTTTACCAAAATAACTGTTGCTCTTTTTTTGCGCACCTGTAATCTCGTAGATTGATTCAATTAACAAGATTAACTAAAAATACATGGAGTTAGCCACGAGATGAACTACCTATAAAGCCAGAATAAGGTTTTGGTTTTTAAGAATAGTGCATTATGAGAAGAAGTTCGGTCATTAGACGCGTCGTGTCGTTTTCTGGACTATTTTTAACTTGGCAACAGTTCACGCCAAATAGGTTACTATGAAAAACCATATTCTTAAATAAAACCGTAGCCAGCCTACATGCTATAGCCCCCCCCCCCTCTACTCATAGCCAGCCTACATGCCATAGCCCCCCTTTACTCATAGCCAGCCCCCTCAATACCATAGACACGAGAAAAGCATTTTACACGCTAATTGTGACGGAAAAAGTCTGTCACGCGACACGTCAGAGGCGGATTTTACTTCCGTGGCGTTCCCATTACAAATCAACCATATTCAAATTCCCAAAATTTAAATTGTCACTAGATTTCATTCTCTATATTTGGCGACTAAATTGTGTTTGAAGGTTTTGGTCTGACAGCAAAATAGGTATTTATTTTTATTTTAATCATGTAGTCAAGCATAAAATTAATGCAATATTGCATTTTAAAGGTAGCTATGCTCAATTGAGGCGACACAGAGCCTCATGAGACTATAATGCCGCATTATATTTGTTAAACCACATTAACTTTCCTCAATTAAAAATTTTAGTAAAACCTTTCCTCAGCAACAAGATCGCAACTTAAACTAGTTCTTTGAATAAAAAGTGTGCGCAGCAACATGGATTTTAATCATATGATTTAAAAAACTGAAAGCAAGATTTGTTAAATCAAGGTTAAATCTAGATCGCGAAGTGGCAAACGAAATACAGCACATTTAACTGATTCAATTTTTACGCTCAAAACATTACCCCAATAAAAATAATTTACTCTACAGTGTATTTGATACTTTCAAACAAATTTTATAAATAATGATCAGAATCAGAATAATAGTTGAATGAGGACGGCCAAGCCGCAAATTTACCGCCAATATAAAAGGCTTGCATAGACAAGTCAAAATTATTTTTAATGATCGATGCAATAAATTAAATTATTGAAACAATAATAGGGGGAAAAATAGTTAAAATAATCAAAGATTTTAAAGATTTACTACTTATCGGTATGGTCCGTATGGAAGAGAATGATAACCGATCCAATAGTACCGACAAAGGATCTACCCTATTACCGCCTTTTGGCTCATTCGTCGCATTATAAATCGACAGCAACACATAATTTTGCCGCTCGCTATCATCGATACCATTGTGTTAAGAAAACATTTGCCATTGAGAGAATCCTTTGTCGGTATTATTGGATCGGTTACCATTTCCTACCGATTAGTCTCTAACCTCAATATTAACGCTATTAAATGTCCATTTATTAACCAAACCTGATTTAAGTGACTACAATTTTTTTTTTTTTTTCGACTTCAATCTAAAAACAAAACAAAAAAAAAAGTAGGCCTACCGATTTTTTTTTTTTTTTTTTTTTAATATTTTCAATGAAATGGTTCGTTAATGAATTTACTGTAGAAGTGCGTGTAACTACTGTACTGTACTTCAATTAAAGAAAATAAAAAAAAAATCCATTAAGGAAACCTTCAACAATTTTTTTTTTTTTTGACAACGAATAGTTATCACTTTTTAACACTGTAAGGAATATGCCAAATGGTACTGTATTATTTTGATGTCTGCATACCTTAAAGTTTATTATTTTACAGTAGTACTGAATTCGAATTATTATTCGAAGTTTTAAATAAAAAAATTATCCTTAATTAAAATTTTTAATAAATTGTACGTAATTGAAATGTAAAATACCGTAACAACAGCAGACCCTATTTAAATAAAAAATCAAAAAATATGATCTGGTTTTGACTTTACGCTTGCGTATTTTTACTACGGAAATGTTATAAAACTCTTATTTTAAGAGTTCAAATACACAGTAGTTTTACAGACGTGCAATAAAAAATAGAAGTTGTTAATTGCTTGATAAAAACTAGAATATTTTATTTTTAATGACGTGATCAGTCTGCTGCTCTAAATAACGAGATTTTTGGATAACCAAAAAATCAAAAAAAAAAAAAAAAAATTGCGACTTTGCAATTAAATGTGCAAGCCCCATCCATCTATTTCACATCCTGTTCTGCACATACGATGAGCATTCGTGAGAATGTTTGTATTTAAAGATGTCGTTTGGTGTATTTTGGGAAGAGCACGTCATAGTAGACTCTTTTCTTCCACACATTCTATTTCCGTCTGACATAATCTCTATCGTCAACATAATAATTATACTTTTTAAAAAAAAAACGCTAGTTTCTCTAATGAACTGGTAAATAATCTGGTTAATTAACGTCTGATAATATACTATGTTTCACTTAATTAATTTCAAAAACATTCATCTTATCTGTTAGACTCCAATTTACAAATTATTATTTTCGTATTTCACTTTGATTTATTGATGTGCGGCAGGGTAATTTAATTACACCCCGGCATTAATCAAAAATGATTTCTATTTTGTAGTTGTTGTTGATGAATAATAGCGTCTCATATTCTTCGAGGTAATATTGAGAGCGATGTCACTCATACATTTACTATGCTTCATTATTGAGTTGCATGTGACAGGTATGGAAGTCATAAAAATTATCGTTATTAAATTTGGAGGAATTTCGTAACATGAGAAGAGAGTGATGAATGAAAATCAATTTCAAACAAGAGATATCGGTGAAAGCTAATTTAGTCGGCGAGTGAATCGATCTTTCCCCCCAATAAATAAAATTCAAAAATTAGAACAGGCTAATCAAGCATTTGCATTGAAAACAATCAAACTGTGTTGCGCTCTCAATTTGAATATTACTTAATCTGAAATTTATTTAACCGTAACATTAATTCAAACATCCGGTCATTTATTTAGGTTTACATAACCGGTAGAGCAAGACCCGATTTATTTTTTTTGTTTCTCCATCTCTCCCAAGGTTATGACATTTACACAGGCAATAAAAAAAGGCGCGAATTTTTATTGTTATATGCCGTCGGTGTAATAATCGTAAAGGGGTTAACTTACCGGCTAATTGCTGAATAGTTTGTAAATATTCCAATTCTTTTTCATCGATATAATCCTGCGATTGATTGGCCACGATCTCAGCTGTCGTTAACGTGTGATCTTCCTCATCATTTGCCGGTTCTTCTCGGTTGAATCGACTCGGACTGCGAACTCTGGTCACGCTCTCCGGTCGCTGGCCGTAGTTAGGCCCAAGATGGCCGGCCATACTTTGATTTGATTTATTCACGGATTAGATTCGAGCGTTCGGCGAGCATAATTAATTGTCAAGACACATTCATTCAACAAACACGCTAAAATTTGATTTGAGCACGTAAAACTTTTAAGTTCAAGTTGTGTAATGAAGTTGAATGAGAGGAACGAATGTGGGCGGTCACACATTTCAACGTTCGCGTTTTTTGCAGCGGCTTAGTAGCGTAGTTTCTGTTGCGGGAAGAGCGCTACAGGAGGAAAAACAAATAGAGATAGCACCGTCAATTATTTCATTTTTGCCATGTTAAATCCTCTTATAAAATAGCTTTTAAAAAAATAAAACGTTTGAGTCTGTGTTTTAATAATTTTATAGTTTAATGATTCAATATAAAAATTATAACTTGCCAATTAATTTTTAAACGTTGATTAACTTGAATGATTTTTTTAACATTATTTTAAAGGCACTATCTAGTTTTCAGTAGTTTCAAAACAGCTGATTGCTGTGCTATTTATCACAACTCAGAAGTTTCTTAAAATAAGTTATGAAATAGCGTTAACAAATTTAATAGGTCAAAAGCAAGACGATTTTTTTATGGAAATTGTAAAAAAAAAAAATTGTTTATTGTTGTATATACAATAAAAAAGAGGATAAAAATATTGCTTGTATCATAATTTTAATTAAAATATTCAGGCAGTAAATAAAGACCATTTCTTGAACCGGTAAGTGAAGACTTTGTTAATGTTATTATTATACAGTAATTCTTATTATTTTAAAGTTAACATTTACAATTGCATTTACATTCGCAATTAATAAGGGCTGGTTAAAGTGTTTTTTTCTTTCTGAAATTCAAGGCTTCAACTTGTAAAAAAACACGTTTTTCAAGAGATACTGTAATTCATAAGATGTTTATTTATTTGTACTGTAAATTATTTCTTTTGTATTGCGTATACATGTACTGTAATAGTATTACACCGTGTACAGGTTTTTTTTTAGCTTAATCAAACATTAAGGAAGTAAATAAAATATTTCTACTAACCCCAAAAAAAAAAATGTATGAAGAAATACATCACAGTAGGCTACATGTACGTATAAGCAAATTAATTCAGTTCAATTAAAATGCAATACGACTGGCTTATTAATTAATTTGGTTTCAGATTTGTTTTCCTGTACGTAGGCTACTATGCTCGTACCTTTGTAGAAATAAGTTATATTGATCCAGATCTGATCACAACTGAGAATAATTTCTTGACGGTTATGTATGGTCAAACATCAAATTCCATATCTTCATGCTAAACAAAATGCATATGATATTTTTAAAGTTTGAATGAAAAATGTCTCATACTTCAACCCTATAGAGATTTTGCTTACCAATTGGTGCTGACTGTTACTGCTGAACTTTTATCATGCATGAAATCTATTCCATTGATTATTGAATGGT
The DNA here is from genome assembly GCA_034692225.1 of Polydesmus complanatus. Classification (NCBI taxonomy): domain Eukaryota; kingdom Metazoa; phylum Arthropoda; class Diplopoda; order Polydesmida; family Polydesmidae; genus Polydesmus; species Polydesmus complanatus. The sequence continues at coordinate 85,766 of JAQGAZ010000087.1, forward strand.
GACTTTTGTTCCAAATCTGGTCAAATAAAATGCATTGCATTGATTCAAACAAGTTAATAAATTTTATTTCTTCTACTTACAATTTCAGACTTTGTTATTGGAAACGGTATAAATCCAACATTTCCTTTATTGGTTCCCACAGCCACTAATGATTTATCCTTTGACATTGCTAGACAAGTCGTTGCTTGACAATTGCCCTCTTTTACGAATGCAAGCCAATTTTTTTCCAATAGCTTCCCTAAGCTAAAACTGTATAAAAAAATTAATATTATATTTCAGATTTTTAATACAAGAAAATACGTTTGATTGATCCATTCGTTCAAAAAAAAATTAGTAACTTTGTATCCAGTTGGAAGTGCGAGCACTAAAATCTCAGTAATATTGTGACGGAATATCTTTTAAAAAGAACGTTTTATAAAAATTAATTTGGCAACAACGTATAATTAATCTTAATAAATGTAGGCTTACCGCTAAATATTTGGAATCTTTAGAAAAATCGATTCTAGAATATCCGATTGCATCGTTAGCGTCAGATAACCAATATCCAACTCTTTTCAGATGTTTCCATCGTTCACTCTCGGTGTAAATATTTACGGTCCCATCTTCAAATAAATTGGCCAAGTATTGATTTTCACTCGAAACTCTATAAGAATAAGTATTACTTTTTCAACGTTTATTGTTGCGTAATTCTGGGTAACCGTATTGATTTCATAGGAAAGACGTAATCTCTTTTTTGGCAGATAGTTGACATTGTCATAGCATCAATTATATAAATGTGACCCTCAGAAGATCCCAAAACAATAATTTCGCCTTCACCATCAAAATCTAGACATTTTATTTCATAACTCAATTTCAGCTTCCGCTTCATTTTCTATAAATAACCAAATAATTTTCATTACAAATCAAAATAATTTTAACTATTCCAAATGTATTTACTCTTCTTTTAACATCCCAGATACGAAGTGTTTTGGATTCATCAACGGTGGCGACTATGGATTGTTTTGGGTGACACACAGCATTGTAGATTTTTCCAATGGAGCTATTGAGAATTTTATGAACGGCTCCAGTTTTTTCATTTAACTCGTAAATGCAATTGTCATTCGTTCCAATCAATAATTTACCCTGGATGCAAGTCATTTTAATTTAAGTTAAAGTTTTATAAACTACTACAATTACCATAAAACGATCAACAGCTTTAACAACAACATTGTCTCCAATTGAAAATGGTTTGCACTTAGTCATATATGGATCCCACATTTTTACAACGTTTTCATCTCCTCCTGAACTATTAGATGCGCTAAGAGTGCAAAATAAAAATACCGCTAATTAAATAACATAGATTCTTTTTGAAAACAAAAACTAACTTTTTAGAGCCTGAAATAATAAGTCCATCATAAAGTGACAAATGCATTGTAAAAATGGGCCCAGCATGTGCTTCTACAATTATTCGTTGCAGAAAGAATTTTTTCCATTCATAAATTTTACCATCTACTCCTCCCGTGAATGCAATATCACCCTATTAATAAAATAATAACAAATTACATAAGTAAAATTAAATGCTAATACCGGTACTGGTAGTATGCTTTTACTTTTCCAAATGAAACTGATAGCATGGTTTTCATTCGCGTCGATTCATTACAATCTTGAACAATTGCATCCACACCTTTTCGGGATACGAGTTTACTTCCTGCGATTGTCCAAAATTTCACATGTCGTTTTCCAACAGATACCATTTCATGATTGGAATTGGGTCGAAATTTGATATCAAAAATAATAGATCTTGAAATTGCCTCAGTTTGAATTAATAAGTTTCCTAAAGTATCAAATATAAAAATGCAAGAAATATTTTACTTAAAAATATTGATTAACCTTCGGTCCAGTTCCATAGTAAAATATTTGAATTGTATTCTAATCCTAAAAGTAGCAATCCATTTTCAGAAAAGCAAAGTGAACGAAAACCGCTGTGACATTTATTCGATTTGGTAGTATTCGCAGACAACATGGAAATATTTTGTAAGGTTTTATATGACCAAACGTGCACTGCAGGTTCATCAGTAAGTTGAGCTGAAGCAACAATATCCGTGTAATCTAAATGGTGGTTTAATACGAGGGCAGTTATAAAATCTGTGTGATTGTTGTAATGTGACTGAAAATCTAAAAATAGTGTTAAAAATTATTACATTACTGTAAATTTAATTAAAATTAACTATGTAAATACTTGTAATTGTATTAAAAATTACAGCCGTGGATGACACTGGATAAACAATACATGTAGTTCCATTTGCAGCTAAATAATGCAAATTATTTCCAAATCCTCTGCCATTATATCCAAATGCAAATTCTAATTGCTGTTTAGGAACCTATTAAAATAATTTTTACAATACTTTGAAAATATTAAGAAATTACCACTTTTAATTTCTTACTTGACAAGATTTTTTCCATTCTTTTTCAAGTAATAGTTTTTCTCTGCCACCATTTGAAACACGTTCTGCAAATTGCCTAAATTTTAATTTAGCAAATAGTTTTATGTTAGAATTGGTAAAAAACTCGAATGATTTGTCTATTTTACTTGGATTTTAAGATTTCTTCAAATCTTTGTTGTTTGTACATATGAATTGCGTTCATCTCTTCGTCTATTTCACAATCAATGTCTGCAATAAATGTTTTAAAGTTATAAATAAAATAGACACCGTAATTGGTTTTTAAATTAAACCTTCATCAGGTCTTTCGTTGTCACTTTCGTCGCTGTCGTAATTTATTTTTCTTTCAGTTGTTAACATTTTTTTATTCCAGAGAAGAATTGCAGCCCCAGAATTATTAACCGTAACAAGAATCTCGTCATTAAAAGTCCATTTCAAATCACCAATTATACGGCCGTGACCAATATACCATTTATTGGCAGAATCGATAGCCTAAATATTTATTATCTGCACATTTATTAACAATAGATAACGCTAAAACTATTACTTTTGTTGGACCATTCATCAATTTCAGAATAGCAGACTTATGAGCAATAGCAATTAATTTTAAATTGTGAGCAAGATCCCATTTATAATTCGGGAATTCTCTATTACAAAGTACTGAATGGTAATCGGGTTGTTGACTATTGATGAAGGGAAAAATAACTTCAATCCCACTAGGAATTTCGTAAGCCAAACGATTTCCAGAGGTAAAAATAAATAAAAGGTTCCCTATGTTGTAAAAACAATAAATAAATAATTTATAATACAAAAACATTTGGCTAAAGCTGTTTTAAATTTTGACTTTATATATAAGAAATTTAAAACGGTTCAAAGACCTTTTTCGTCCCAATTTAATCTGACAATTGGAATATTTTTGGAATCGCATGTATTTTTCCATCTCCACGGACAACTACTAGTAAAAACATCTACAAATCCATCCTCATGACCAATTGCCAAAAAACCGTTTGGTTCTTTAGAAAAATAAAACTTTGAAAATATTTCAAAAAATAATGAAACTAAAAATTATTAATTTCTTACTTGGAGAAAATTTCATTGTCACAACAGCTGAGGTTTTGTTGTGAATAATTTCTAGGGTGTCTAAACTATTAGAATTAAGGATTTCAACGCTACCTTATAAATTAAATACAAAATCATAAACTATTAAAAAAAAGTTTAAAAACCAATATTATGTCTTACCATCGGAATGACCTGCTGCGATAAATACACCATCAGTAGAATAGGCCACGCAGCTTCCTAGTCTAAATAAAGCCTTGCATGTGACTAATTGATAAGTGTCCAAATCCCACGTTCTTATTGTCATATCTTCGCCGTAAGTAACCAATTTGTTTGAATACGGATGAACGTCTAGTCCGTTGATCTTATGGGCGGGATGAATCTTAATACCAAAATTTTATTGTTAATGCGTAATGAAACAATTTTTTTTTATCAACCAATATTATATTAATTGATTAACCTGGTTGGCAACTGTAAAATATCCATTGTTTTCCATTAATATTATGTCTCCGTCAGCAGTTCCAATGACAATTGTACCTTGTCTCATATCACAAGCTTTGATGGCCGGTCGGTCCTTGCACATATAAACACGATTACTTCCTTTGCATATCGCGTAAGATTTAAGAACAGGAAATGTTCGGATGGCGTGCTTGAAATTATCATCCCACAAATGGACAACTCCGTCTTTTCCTCCGCTCATAAAACCCTATATTGCAGATGTTATTAAACTCGTAATTTAGATGTTAAATTCGATCTTACATTTTCCAAAAAACTAAGGCAAAATACAGGTCCGTCGTGAGCTTTAACTGTTTTTAATAAAATACAATTGTTCCATTCGTACACATTTCCGGAAGAGCTTCCTGTTATGTAATGATCCTCATCAGGGTTCGAGAGGTAGGCCGCAGCACACAGAAGAGTTTCGGTTTTACTTATTGTTTTCCCATCAAATTTCACCTCTCGATAATTAAATCCGTTTCCTTTTAATATAATATTAAAATACTTATTTTATGTAAATTTTATAGTTAGGCTTTTTATTGAAAGAACTTTAATAAATTTAATATGCATTAGACTACTTGTTGTTTTGGTCATTAAATTATTTTATGTTTTCATTTGGCAATTAATTACCTAAGCGATTCCAAAATCTCAAGTGATTAACACCAACAGAAATTAGTTTCCGCTCGTTGATACTGTGCCAGGAAATCATCATCAAACAATACGATATAAATCTAAAATTAAAATTTATAAAGATAACTGCATGAAGTAAAATTACTTTTTTTCTTACTCTGATTGAGCTAAAGTTTGTCCGTTCTGCCAATCCCAAATAGTTATTTTTTGTCCTTCTTGATAATTAGATCTACTTAAAAGATGAATTCCATTGCCTAGATATAAAATGTTAAAAAATTTTATGTTTCAAATTAAAAATAATAATATTACGAGAAAAACTGATTCCTAAAATTGCTTTGCAATTGTCCGATTCCTCTAAAATCGATAGGGTTAAAAGAGACTTTACATCCCACACATGAATCTGGTTTCCAACCTATTCAAATTCATTAACACGTAATCCTGTCACAAAAATATTTAATAGTTCATTTTACCTGACCCGTTGCTGCAACATCGTTTATGGAAGATACGCAAATACATAAAATGTCATCTGTATGACCAAAATAAAACTTTTGTTTGTTTTCAGTGGGATTTAGTACAACACCAAGCGCAGCTACGTGATAGACTATTTTTCCCATTGATGAAAAATAAATGTTATTGCGACAATCGTATGATCTATGTCTGAAAATTCAATTTTTTTTTTTAACAAAATTTATCCAATTAATTTGTTTTAAGTAGGCTGACCCAAATACATATTGTAATTGAAGACCTTCATTTGGTGGTTGTCGAAATCCATCTCGACCTTTCACACTTTTAAATTCTTTGATGTCTTTATTGGATTTGTTTTGAATGCATTGATGAAACAGCTGTATTTCTCGCGCAATTTCACAATCAAGAGTAAATTCATCTTCTACTATGTCGTTCAGAATTTCATATTTAGGGAAAAATTCCACTAAGAAACAAACATTTACCTAATTAACATTCACATAAATTAAAATTATATAAAGAAATTGTACATACCTTGATAAAGATTATGACGGATATTTTGCCCAGAGACAGTCCATTGAAAAATTGCTTTTCCATTTTCAGAAACAGATATTACTCTCGATTTATCGTGGACGAATTGAATATTGGCAATTTTTGATGAATGGCCGGTGCTTATAACTCGACTTTCTCCTTTAAATATTTGCAACTTCACAAGTAATACTGCATACCAATTATTTCATTTTATTTACCAAAATCGTGTTTTGGAAAATTATGCAATTGCAATTGTCCCTTTTTATGTCCGGTAAGCGCCAAATTAGTTTCCAAATTAACGTCCACAGAGGTCACATGTTTTAAATCTTGAGAGTATTTTGGCCAAGCGCCAGCAATATCACGACCAGTCGGGCATGTCCAACTCGACCACATTAATTTATTAACTTCTTGCTCGTTTATTAATCTCCCATCTAAAAAATTTAATTATCGGTGCTTTAATTTATAAAATAAATTCAATTTACAAAACTATATTGATAAAAACCGTGAACACGAAACACGTAGTGTTGGTAATTAATATCCACAATTTGTATATGGTCACTATTGCTTGACCAATCCAAGTGCAATGGCGGAGTTTTGCATCCGCTTATGTCATTGACTTTTGTATAGTTTTTATAGACATTGTAAATAATGCAACCATCTGACTTCCCAACAGCTAAGTAGATTCCATCTGGAGAGTATTTTAATACCCACAAATTATCAATTAAATCATTAATTGAAAGAACGGTTTCCAAATCTCTATAAATTAGTGATATTAAAAGCTTTTGTAAATAATTATTTAAAAAAAAGTATTAAACTTGCGGAAATCTATGGATGATAATGCCTGCTTTACAAGTTCCCACCGCCAAATGATTTCCTTGAGGACGAAAGTGGCAACAATTTATTCCCACTCCTACATTTATTTCATTAAGAAGATTTCGTTCAAAAATGGTCCACAACCTAGAAATAAAATTTTTAAATGTGCAAAATAGGGCCTACAATTTTTTTAAAAATTTATGGGCAATTAAAAAATAAATATTTATAAACCTTAAAAATCCGTCTTTAGTTCCATCGACAAAAAGTAATCTTTGAGGGTGAATTGCCAATGCTTGAGATTCACTACTTGCACTTGGCCCTTGTAAAATACACTCGATGTTATAATGGGGCTGACTTTGCACTTCATAAATTTTATTTTCAGCTGTTCCAACCAATACACTAAATTTGCTAAATTCTGCTACACGAATCTGTACGCCTTCAGATTAATAAATAGTTTTAACGACAAATTTTAATAAAATAAATTGTAACTTTATAATCATTAATTATTACACAATATTGTTTACCTCTTTGTCCTTTGGTGTAAATACTTAAGTCAATTCGAGATTTTGGCTTCATATCGATAGTCCAAAGTTGAACTTGACCATCTTTTCCAGCTGTTAAAAATGTACCATCTTCATCACAATTTATTACAGTTACTCCACCCTGTTTATATTATTACAATAAAAAATAATTTTTAAAATATTAGTGTTTAATTTCATAATAAATGTTTCTAATTGTTTTACTCTGTGAACGTTTTTCATAACACTATCCAAAGATTCGGATTTCCATACATAAATATCTCCACTTAAGCTTCCAGAGTAAATTAAACCGTTGCTTGCAAAAATTGCGCATAACATTGTTTGAGCATCAACGCTGGCAATTGTTTCCCAATCTTTAGGACATTCCTTCTCCAAGTAGTTACTATCACTTAATTTCCAAAAGTTAAACGATTTTAATCCTCCAGTGATCAGGCGGCCACTCTCAAATGGTGAGAAACGAATAAAGAATGTCTGCATTATAATTTCCAAACAATCAAAATTTTAAATAATGTTTTATATAAAAGGAACAAAATTAGGTTAATTGCACCTGATAAAAACTTTGATCCTCAAATTTTGTAAGAACCCGTCCGGCTTTCCAATTCCATATAATTATAGAGCTATTTTGACCAAAACCAACTGAAGCAAGTTTCTTTAATTTAAACATAATTACTACATGTTTTTAATGATTACAAATGGAGAGCTTAGAGGAATGCGACTATTTTTAAAAAGAATAATATTACTTGTCCATCAGAATTAAAATCCATTGCCGATATTCCAAGCGGATGACCATCTTTCAAGATAGAAACTGTTTCCATAGTGATTGGATCCCAAACGCAAATATACGGTCGTTTGCCCATTTGTCCCGTTGCCACAACGTATTTTAAAGGATGAACAGCCAAACTTTCAAATTAATAAGTAACTCAATTTTATAATCAATTCAAAAAAGATGACAATTTTAAATTGGCTGTCAATTTAATTACCATAATATATTTTCCGTATGGTCAAAGTAAAATCTTTGTTGACGACATTTGATGTTAAATACGACGCCTAAACATTCAACAAAATATACAATTTCCGAACTAGAAATACTTCTCACATTATTTCGGCATTTTTCACTCCGAAAACCATAAACCCACTCCAAATTTAAATCGAAATTAGGACCTGGAAGATACATTATATGTTAAAAAAAATATATAGATTGATAAAAAGAGAAACGTCGTCCTCGAAGGTTTCCACAGCACTAGAACATTTTCTGTTTAACCTGCAAATAAAACCGCCGATAGAATTATGAAGCGTATAATGCGCCAGAACTAATTTTTATTCATGCCAATTTGATTCAGTTGACACCTTTCATCCTTCATGATTCATCATCCATTAATCTGAATGAAAATAAAAAGGTAGAACTAGGGACCAATCTGGAAAATTAGCCGTTGTAATTTTGTAAATTTAATAATAATATTATTGACCAAGTTAATGCAAGTTTATAAACATGGATTTAACTTGGGTTTGCAAAGTACGGTAAGGGCGCCCAATGATGGCGCCTGATGCTACTACATCAATGCATCATAGCACTCCACAGCCCTGATTTATTAGTATTCCGGAGGAAATGATGAATACTGTATCAAACGAATAATTTTTCTCTTAAGATTATGAAAAAAAATTCTACAGAAATCATTACAAATACATTTTAATTGCTGAGCATGTACAAATTAACCACTTAATATTAAAGAGAACAAATATTGGAGTTAAACTCTGGTTTTAAAAAACAATGTATAATACAGTTTTTAGTACATGTACACCGTGTTCACAAAAAAACGTTCAATACCGCACGTGTTAAATAAAAAGTAACCCAAATGAATTCGTATTAAAAACTTTTAATAATCAAAATATTTAAATAACACATGTACTAAACTTTACTTTAACAATAATTTTTTAATAAATAATTGTTACAATTTGTGTTCAAAATGTCTCCCTTTGGCCTCAACACCCGCGGCAAGACGAGCTCGCCACTCGCTATTCTGTCCTCTTCAGTGAAAGCTATTTTATTAATAATGACGTCATTTTGACGTTAATTTTTACTTGCCATGGGTTTTAAAAAGGGTAAAATAGTTGCTATTATAGTTTAGAATAAAATAGTTTTAGTGTCAGTGCCATATTTGTTTTATTAGCCAATGCAGCCTCAACGTTTTATTTAACAAGTGCGGTATTGAACGTTTTTTTTTGAGAACACAGTGTACATTCAATATATTCAAAACATTAAATTTGATTTAAAAATAAAAAAAAAAAAAAAACATTACAAATTTTAGCTTAATTTACATTGTTTTCTTTTTAAGTATTTGAAATAATGTACTATTATCTATCGAAGTTAATACAATACCATAATTTATCTAATTACTCTATATTTAACTCTCAAAGCGCAAAAGTTGATGTTTGAATTCATACTTTAACTCTCTTTTTCGTTGCTATTAAGGATTGTTCTGCCGCTTTAATGTCTGTAGATCTCCTTTCCCAATATTATTGTATTGTGTATATTTTATGGGGGTAAACATGAAATAAACTAAACTAAACTTAAGAAGATCTAAAAAAAATTAAATTAGATTGATCTTCGATTATTCAATAAAAATTGTAAATAAAACCACTGTGATTTATTATACGTGCGTAAAACATCTTTTTATTTAAACTTGTATCAAAAAATCTACAAATATTTCAAAGCGTTTCAATTGTGCGCCAACACGAATTATGTGTAAATAAAAAATTGAGCAAACTTAACAACCAAAATAAATTTTGTTAGACTGCACTTTTGTTCATATAGAAAATGTAGACCTACATTTAAACAAGAAACTAGTCAATTGTAAAATTTTTGATCTTGTATTTTTGTTATAAGGCACTGTTGCTGCTGTTTTTTTTTTTTTTTTTTTAAATTAAATTTACTACTGTATCAGGGCCCCGTTTCACAATGAGTTTTTGCTAATATTACTAGTGTTTTGTTCAATGTGCTTTGGCTTCAACAATCAAAAAGTAATGCTGACTATTAAAGTCAGAGTGCATTGAGCAAAACACTACTGTAGTAATATTAGCAAAACCTCATTATGAAACGAGGCCCAGATATTGTTATTATAAATTTTTGGTCATCCAACAAGGCAGGCTACATTAATTCAAATGTAACAATAATTCAAACATTGCGTTTTTCACATTTAAAAAAATTTGTCAAGAGATTAAAAACTATACATTTTAAAATAGAAATTTAAATTCTGTTAAATAAATTATAATTACATTTAAAAAGTTTTTAATAATTAATAAAAGTCAACAATTTTTTTTTTGTTCCAAAGAAAACAACCATTATATTAGAATCAATTCTCCAACTGGCATTTTACAAACGTGTACAAAATTTATTTGTACAGTATACAAAATTAATACTAAAATTTATTTTGCTTATTTTTAATCAAAATTCATTGCTTAGCAAATTATTGTTTTAAGAATAATTAATTAATTTATGATGCAAACAAAATAATTGGGAACTTCAAATTTCAAACAATAGGCTATAATATATTTATAAATTTGCAAATATTTTAACGTGATGAAATGAAAGGTTCTCAAAACCAAAATCTGGTGAGAATGTCATAAACCCAATTTCCGATAAAAAATATTAAACCATCAACGAAATAATCAAAATATTTCGCAGTTATTGGCATCTCGTTAGGCGGCAATTGAAAAACGCCGGAACAATTGCCTTCCTCCACCCACCATCGATGAATATTTTCGTAAGATTTCGGCGGCAAAGAATCATCGTGTAACATTTTGCATAGTTCGCAAAAAGGTTTGCTACTTTCTCTCACCACAAACTCTTTTTTCCATTCAAAATATTCGTTATACAGCGTATCATTGGCGTCCAACTTCCGTAAATATTCGGCTAAATGTCGAGGATTCTTGAAATCATTAACGTTAATAAAGGAATGAGGAGGAGCGAAGGCTTTGTAATCCGCTCCACTCATCACGATAGGAACCATATTATAATTCACCACATTGGTCCACTTTTCGGTGTAATAATCTTTACAAATTGCGTTTTCGAAAGATAAATAAAATTTATAATCTCTTTCCAAAAGCTGATAACACTTGCGGTAATCACCCTTCGGGTAGCATCCGGGCATTTTCCAACCGCACCCACCGATCACGTCCACCTCTATAAATTTTTGCAAATCGCTGACGTAGCGGTCTCGATGACTAAAAGCGTGGTAGCAATTGCTGACCAACCATGTGACTGGCTTCGATTTACCTCGACTGTAATCGATATTGTTGGTATCGGTAATTGTGTCATCGCGAGCCATGGTAGTATACGTCATCAAGGGAATGTCCGAATCCCTTCTGTACGTCATCGTCCAGTTGAAGACGTGAGATAATGAGCGTAGATCTAACCAAGTTAGCTGAGGTTGCTCGTATAGATAAAAGATCCATCTTTGATGTTGATAGCGGATAGAGGGAAGGTTGGCGAGATTCAAGTCTCGCACGTGAAAAATCACTGCATCCGCTTCTTCCAAGCGTTTCCGGTCGTTGGTGGTTTCGCAATTGCTTTGCAAGCACTGCATGTCCGTGAATGGCTTGTGGCCGAAACCTACGCCGAAATTCGGCCATTCGAAAAATGAAGTCCAAAATAAAATCACTTTATTTTTAGAATGAGTCCTGTCGCGCGAATTGTTGTTCGATGGACGATATTTGATATTTAAGGCTCGAGAAATGCTTGATCTCGTTTGCATCAGGTGAATTATGTATATTGCAAGTAGAACGAAGGCCACAAGTGCCACGGTTTTTAAACGAACTCGACAGATTAAATAACCTAGAAAAAAAAAAAAAAATTTTAACTAGTGTTTTAAAATTATATTACATGTACATGTATTTTATTTTTTTAAAAAATTAGTTCCCGTAAAGCAGCGATATCTCGCGTTAAGCTCTCAATATGATATCGCCTATATTGGCCTAACCTAACCATAAATCAATAACATCATCAGGGCTGTGGGGTAGATTTTTTCAATATAATGCAAGCCTTCAAAATTTTTTTTTTAAAAAATGATAAATTTAGCCCCTTTTTTGTACAAAATAAGATTTTTAACAATATTTGGCGCCCTAGTGGTGGCGCCTGATGCGGCTGCATCATAGCACGCCACGGCCCTGAACGTCATCTCCTCTCCACTTAGTACGCAGAAGTGAGCCACATTGACGAAATAGAGCGGCGCTGCTTGTACAGCGTACAGAGTGTGCTTAATAATCTACGGAAAAACCATAAAAAAGAACCAAAAGCGATTTCTTTATTACAATAAAAGCTGTGTACTGAGACCAACTACAAGACTTAGTGGTCTTTGAACGGGAGTGGTTACAAATAGTTTAAAAAAAAAAAAAATTATTCTACCGGTATTTTTTGACTAGAATTGTTTCAGTCATTTTAATCACTAACAACTCCTGTTGGCTACGTGTAATACAATTCTATTTATACTAGTGTTTCGAAGACTGCTTAAAAATAAAATACCGGTAAAAAGAAATAAATTATCGACAACACATGTCATGGTACAAAAAAATACAGGTGACCGTGAGAGTCTTGTAAATAAAACACCACCATATGCTAGTAAAAATAATAAAATTGTGGCAAAAAAGATAAATGTCGGGGATTACCAATTTACGTCATACTAGCACTTAAAATAATTTATTGGAAAAAAATTCAAAAAATTGCCTAAAAATACTGGTACTTTTTTTTTATATATATATATATACGAGTATATTAATTTGCGCCTTTCGGTGGCAGTTTAGAAACGGTAGACCCTATATTTTGCTAGAGTCTAGATCAAAAATCAAACAAATGATTACCCGGAAGACCATTTCTTAAAACTACACTACACTGTACTATAAATCAAAAGAATTTGTATGTTTGACTTTTACACGTTTAGTGTAGGCGTAATATATTTTTTAAAAACATTTCTGTTCAGATAATCTACAAAGGCGGCCGGGTGTTTCTTTCTTTTAACCTCCCTGGGTTCTGTTTAATATTTTTCGGCGGCTTTGATCGAATGACAATGTGCGAAGAGTAAATATTCGGGAACAGATACAACTTTTATCAATTTTAGGTTTGACTGAAGATTCAAAATACATGTACAGTACTGTATTTATAAACAGTTAACCTCCGCATGGAAATTTTATGAGTTAATAAAACTTAACGATGATGAAATTTATTTTGAAACTTGAATTTAAGCCAAAATGGAAAATCAATTCAACTTACATTCATAATTCGTCGGAAAAACGTTTTTATAAATTACAGTATTGAAGTTACTATAAATAAAATTAATGTAACAGTTCGTGAACTTCAGTTTAAGTCAGCAGAAAAATATATTACAATAACTGTTGAATAAACACAATAATCAATATTTTATCGCGTTGTCAACTATTTTTAATAATTTTTTTTATACTTTTTTTCAATTGTTAAGTAAACGAATGTCAAAAAATAATAATCGGCGTCCCACTTGGCAAACGCTTATTATAATATCAACTTCATCACGCACGCAGATAAAACCATTCTTCAAACAGGAAATGACAAATCTCTTCAATTACAATAATAATGGAGAGTTTTAGTAACTTTGCCGCATCCTTTAAAATTTAAATGATATAAAATAATTGTTTCGCTCTTACCGTCTAGTAAAAGAGAATTTTTATCAGCTCAATTCTATCGCTAAACGTAATAAGAAAGTTTTCTGTTTTACCGTATAATATATATATCCTCAAAATTCTATCAAATTAAGTTTCAACTGTAACACATGGCCATTAAAATCCATAAGAGAATTTTTATCAAGTTAACAGTTTTCCCCAAAAGCTATAAAATAGTTTCCTCAAAGTTTCTTATTCATTAATTTAGAGAGTTGTATCAACGTTACCGTATCATTCAAACTAATTTTTGTTCTTCAACTTTACTACCATTCATCTCCTAATTCAGTCTTGCCAATAATAATATGTAGGCTAATAATGTTTTGTCAGCATTTGTGCGAGGGTTATCAAGAAAGTTAAAACCGTTTTTATTTGATAAGAGACAATGGCTCCGCATTAACATCCAGTCAACCTCATTATAGACTTAAAATCAGTAAAAAAAATTCAACTCGCAGTCAGTGCAATGGGTTACACTTTGAGCTAAACTGAGCAAAAAGATAGATAATTGACTGGGCATGCGTTGATCGTAATGCGGGCCCAGTGTGATTTCCTTTTTTTCTATACAACCCTCGTACATTGATAAAGGCGGATGTCCACATTTTTGTAAGGAGTTTGACTTCCTACATGTCATAATTATTGTGTGCTGTTTCGTTTTAAGATAAAATCAGGCTTGTCATACTGTAAGCTATTTTTAAATTTAAAAAAAAAAATCATAGACTATGTAATACAGTAGTGTACAGCACTGTACAGTATGACTCGATGGCGGAGGCATATTAAATTTTGTATTTGCCGTTTTAATAATTCTAGAAAATACAGTCAGTGTATTATTTAAGTTAAAAAATGAAAGGTCAAAAAACCTCGTAAATAAATCAATATTATAATGAAAATTTGCTTAGATAATTATTGTTTAATCGCGATTAAAAACTAGCTTTACAAAAACATTAGGCCTATACGAAATGTCGCATATACGAGAGAACCCCAAGAGACCAGAATGTCACTCTAGGACGTGTTCGTGCACCCAGTCGCCAGACCCACTGTTGCCTAACTTGTGTGATCTGTACCCGTAACAGGTGTTTTGAACGGGGCAAAGGACGAACAACCAAGCTCATTTTAAATAACTTTTATTTACTTTTAAAAGAGCAGACATGGCTTTATCGTAAGTATGGTTTTATACACTGAACAGCATTGGAGAAGTTTAATTGATTGTGAGCAACTCCACGTCCGTTTACTTTCGTTTACTTACATTTCTAGAAAAGACGTTACGTCACCAACCCAAGAATAATCTTTAATTCGATTTTACCGATCATCACGGTTACTGATGTTAGGTAATTCGTAGTGTCTGAAGGTGCAGGCCTACTATACCAGTGTTAAATAACTATATGTTTTTTGACGTTTTATCATTTCATGTTGCATCCCATTGGTCTCAACTCCAGATTTAAGCATGAATTTCGCGAGCGGCATTATGTCTTTCGGGCTCCTCTGCCGCCCACACCTACTTTATTTTTTGTTTAATATAAATTTTAAAATTTTACAACTTTATTTTAGCTTATTCTTGTCTTTCTATTGTCTTTTCAGCTGTCTAACAATTGATCACTTTAATATAATTTAGATTAATATCGCACATCAATCGGTTGATGAGAATCTGTTTGTTATAAATTAATGGCGCTAACTTGATGGTGTTTGATGCGAGTTTTAAAGTGTAAACATGAAATAAAATTAAATAAATAAAGTACATCGTCGCATACGCACATAAATATTTTATCGTTACTTTTATCTATAGTACGAGTATTAATTTTTATCCGATTGTCAACATAAAATTTAATATCGTATCCCTTACAACAAGTTTTTTTTTTTTTTTTAACTTTGCCGTATCTCTTAAACACTGAGTTTTCTGTGCTTTACCGTATCCATCAAACGCTATAAGATAATTTTCTCAACTTTGCAATGTCCGATAAACGCTAAAATAGCCGAATACGTCTACTCTCTTTATTTAGGCCATTACCTAACTGTAGCCTACATAAAACTAGACTATATTCTCTAATATGTAAACCATATGAGAGGTTTCTCAACTTGACCATATGCGCACAAATTATCGGCATGTTCAATCAATAAAGTAAAAAAAAAATCCTAAACTGCATTTCGCGCATGCGTTGCAGGTGACCGATATAATACATTACGGTACATCATTATACCGTATTTAAACTGTGATAAAACTCTGTTACTATTTAATTTTTTTCCTTTTGCGATATTGTAAAAGTAAATAAGCGCAATATATTTTTTTAAAAAAATAAAAATAAACACAATACACGTTGATTTGAAGGGAGAGAGTAAAATGGTCCCTGGTTAGCGCCTCCAACATCAGCAAATCTTTCGATAAGTACAATGACAAGAGCTTTGATAGGGAGTATGCGTTGCTAAAAACTCCGATCGAACAACCAAAATGACGTCACTACCGACAATACAGTACATGTATTAACAAAACTTAAAGAAAATCAATGGAAACAGTCAATAGTTGTCGTAAATAAAACAAGGCCTAATGAAACGGGAAAAAAAAAATTTTACTGACCATTATAATAATAATATATAAATGGAACGCAACTTACATTAAATTAATTTATTTACTACGAGTAATACCGTAATGTTAAAAATAAAATAAAAAATTGTCTCGATAATTTTTTCTTTCCTTCATCTCAAATTATTTTCATGTACTGTAATGCATTATTTTTATTATGAAATAAGTTTATTACGGTAAGTCACGCTATTGATTTTCTTCAATACAAGATTGGCTCGAAACTTAGATTGTCCGTGACATTATTTATTAACGTTCCAAAATGTGCGAGGGGGGGGGGGGGGGAGAACTACGGGAAATATTGTATAGCCTACCGTATACACAACCACCTGTCACGAATGGAAGAAAAAATAATAATTCATTAGCCTACATCAATATTATTTTCATCGTGACATAAACTGTTTATGGACGGACCATTAAGATCGAAGGGGAAAACAGTGACAAATTCCCTTTAATAGGCGAATTTTAGAAAACTCAACCGCATCCGCTAAAACACACGCTATTAGAATTGTGATTCAGCAATAATAATAATTATTGGAGATTTATTTCGCACTTTTTACACCTTTAAAGCTTATTATTGAAGCTATTTAACTACAGTATTATAAAAAGTATTTAATGCGTTTAAAAAAATGCAATTAAAATTAAAAAATTGTGATAAAAAAAATTCATAGATAACATGAGTTTGCCCATGCGCCAAACATTTGATCATTAGTTTTGTATCGCATTAAAACCGTAATAGTTATGATAAAACCCTAACCCCCGCCCCCCAAAAGCTTTTTCAGTTTTACAGTACCAGTATTTTAAAATTGTAACCGATACTAAACGTTACAAATTTGCTATACAGTACAGTAATTATTTTCTAAAATCTATAATAGAGTTCTCTTAATTTAACAGATTCGGCTGAACTTCAAAAGAAAGTCTATCCCGACCTAAAAGTTAACACCGTCCTGTAAAATTCCCTCTATACTGTACGACAAGCGTCACAATTTCATTTTTCTTAATACAGTACACGTAGCCTATTACTGTATTTTCTAAGCTCTAAACGAAAGGACCTTGGGTTTTACCGTATCCGCTACGAACGTTGTAGCCTACTTATGTTTCGGTGCTTTGAAGATTATTTTAAAGTTAATAAAAGGTATTGAAAAAATCAGATTAATTATTAAAAATCTACAAAAATTAGGATCAAAAATAATTAATATTCTACGCAGAACTAAATCAAATATCGGGCCTTAAAAGTTTTACGCTCCCTCTCACGTGATCCATAGAGCGTACTGTATTTTAATTACGGTAAAAGCCATAAAAACTATTTCCATTAATAAATTGAATAATAATATTCCACTTGAAATAAACTGACACTCGCGAAATTGTAATTTAAAACCCTTTTTAAAAAAATTTCTACTATCTTTCCTCTTACCATAAAATGGCTCAGTCTATATTTTTGTTTAGCAATCACTTTTAAAGAAAAATAGAAAGAGGAAAAAAACGGGTGACCAGCACAAAAAAAAAAAAAAATTACCGCATTGTTTCTGTCATAAATTGGCTGGTTGTGTGGTGTTGCGTAAACTACTTGTTGTATGTAATAGATTGAATAAACGAAAAGACTTACCGCATGATAACTTTTTCCTATATGGACGCTTCCGATGGCAAACGACGTTCATGTTATAATACCATTTATAACTAAGTTTCTTGAAATCCATCGTCATTTCTTGGTTAACAAATTCTTGTTTTTCCGACTACATGATGTTATCAACGACGGTTGTTGTTGTTGTTTAAAAAGTTTTGATAGAAGGCAAGGCAGAGAACAGTTCTACAGGTTGATACGTCATTCATTGGTAAACAGGTACCCGCTGTTGCGTAGAGAGAGGCGTGTTCTAGAAACACCCCTTCTCCCACCCATTACATTTCCCACCTGCATTCGTAACGTCGCCTCACAACCTTTTCGCGCAACGGGACATAAAGCAGCTTTACCATTCACAAAGTTTGTTTACAAATTTAATTAAAAAACGATTGTTTATTAATAATATTAACCTTAAAATTTTGCTTAAATAAATAAATCTTACTAAAAGTGATTAAATTTTTTTTTAACAAAATTATACTGTATCAATATAAATGATTAAATTTGGGCCAATAAAAAATATAAAAATTTAATAAAAAATACAAAAAGTTTTATTAAGAAAAAAAAAAAGAATGCAAAAAAGAAAGAATAATAATAAAATTATGCTAAAAAAAAAACGTTTTAATAGACACAAAACAATTTAAATTTTTAAAAAGAAACCACAAATAAAAAAAAATAAAAAATGAACTCAATTATAGAAAAAAAATTGCTAAAAGTAGACGTTAAACATTTAAATTTTGAAAAAGAAATAGAAATTGTTAATAAAATTGGATTTTAATAAATACAGTAAGCCTACTGTTAAAAAATTAGTAGTAAAATTAAAAAAAAAAAAATACGATATAAATTACGAGTAGACTGTTATATTATTTAGCTTTAAACTTAAATTGTTGTTTGTTTTTAAGAACTAAGCCATAAAAAATCGCGTATACCGTACTACACGTATATTACGCGGGACGAACAAACTTGTTGCCCGCACTAAAAAAGTCTTGATCCGGCCTATCAATGGGTCGCGGTTATTTCGCTTAGCAAGGACATCTCTATTATGATACGGATATTAATAAATGATGTGGGCGGGTGTTTTTTATTAATCGCAATAAATAATGATGTTGTGCGCTATACTAGGTTCCTTCTTTCTTTTGTGATTAAGGTGTGTACCGCACCTGGCAGGGCGCCTGAAATAGGGGGCGCCAAATTAGGAAAAGATGTTTTAAATTTTTTTTAAAAAAATGTGCACCAAATACTACAATTGGCTCATACTATGTACTTAACACTGTAATATAATGTGTTCGTTAAATTACTTTAGTTTTGACAAGTGATAAGTGACACAAGTGTGACAAGTGGCACTGTAATTTTTTAATACTGTATTTACATTTTATTTATTAACATCTTCCTTTTAATAATAAAAAAACAACATTTGGCATGTTATGACCTCCCTAACGCGATCAACAAAATTTTCATTAACCTTATAGCAGACGGTGCACATGCCGCGATCCAGCTGACAGGTGCAAGCTGGATGGCGGCAATGACATCAAGCATGAGCAGCAAAGACTTCAAGCGTTAGCGCGTGCCGACTCAGTTAGGGAGGTCGTATGCCAGATGTTATTTTTTATAATTAAAGGAGATATGTTGATAAATGTAAATATTAAAAAATTACAGTGTCACTTGTCGCTTGTCAAAACTTAAGTAATTTAACGAACACACTATAATTATTATGATAGCCTATAGATGTAACTTACAGCAGGTTCATTGGCACGCGAGCCATTCCTAACTCAAATATTATTGTTATGAAGAAATAAAATAATAGGCTATAAAACATAATTATTACTGTAAATGTTTTAGTTACGGGTAAGCTTAGCATGTATTTTTTGTTTCTAACTTAAAGAATAATCATACAATAAAACATTAATTTAACCAAATTATTAATCCTTGAGATATCAAATTTTCTAAAAATTAAGCATAGGCCTACCGGTATTTAAAAAAAGTTTTTTTTTTTTTTTTATAATAATAATAAAAAAAAAAAGCAGGGGAACAAAAGCTAAAAATTAATGTAAAAGTAGTTTTGAGTTTGGCATTAGGATTTAAGCATTTAAAAAAAAAAAAAAGTGTAAATTAAGACTGGCGAACCTAACTTACCCCTAGAGGGATTCGAACCCTCATCTCTGGCTTCGGAGACCAGCGCCTTTATCCATTAGGCCATAGGGGCTCTCAAATGATAATTACGCTACCAAGCCATTTATCCTTTCTTAACTAAAGAAAATTCTCATACTTTTTTTTTTATTATTATTTTATCTAAAAAAAAAAACTTTTGTCATCTTATTTCTCAGACTGCAATTGATTAATTTCTATCAAAAGTAAAACTACTAAATTCTGTACAATCTTTACCGACGTTATTAGCAAAGATCTTATTATTTTTCCTATTTTTGTCTTGATAAGTTGCAACTTCGCTATTAGTCTATTATGATATTAATTATTATTACCGGTATGAAATAATTTTGTATGAAACCTGAAAATCAAAGTGCAGTTCACGTACTGTATTGAATTCGGTAGTGATAGCCAGCGCAAACGCCGCAAGATCTGCTTTGGATCACGACACACGCTGCCCTCTGCAGTGCTCAAAAATGAAAAGACATAATGGCCGTTATACGTTTCGATATGTGACCGTATCATTTTCCAAACGCACATTTTAATATGGTTTCATAGTCTATACTTAATGTCATATTGAACATACTCAACGGTCACAAACACATTAACATTATTTTAAAAGTTTATACGACGTCATAATGCATGATTCTATAATTTTATGCGTACCCTAGTGAAAAAATTTATTGGTGTCCAATAGGACTTTGGCCACCTCACAATTGGAGAAATCCGATGAGTTCAATAATGTTCCAATGAATTTCTTATTGAACTCCAATCGTTTTTCTATTAGATTTTAATTGCGTTTTTATTGGATTGCAATCGTTTTTCTATTGAATTTTAATTGTTTTACCATTGGATTTTAAATGCGTTTTTATTGGATTGCAATCGCTTTTCTATTGGATTTTAATTGTTTTACCATTGGATTTCTATAGCGTTTTTATTGGATTGGTAAAGCAGGTACTGAAATTTTAACAGTGGTGGAGACAGCTGCTTTACAAAAAATTGTGTCCATTAATGATGAT